>JACEIK010002853.1:168674-180282 GCA_018107945.1 Datura stramonium
TATGAAACTTCTCTCTGAAATATGCAATATGACATGTGTGTATGTACAATTGGTGTAAAAATATACAAATTCCTATTGAAAATCTTTCCAAAATTTTCCTTGGAGGCTTCTCAAGTACATTTGTGCAAAACAAGATGATTTTGCCCTTGTCAGCATTGGGTCACTTGTGTGGCACCTGCGAAACCAGCTCGTAGGTGCTTAGCAGGTTGAGAAAGTATTGATTGGGGAAATCTGGTAACTACGTTCCAAAGGTGCAAACCTACGATTCGTAGGTTCAATTTAGCTAATCCTCCAGTGCCATCTGCGTGGCACCTTCATTTGCAGCACACATCTCCTCTTTGCCTCTAGAGGAGTGCTTTTAGTTCAATTCTCCCATTTTCCTTGACTAAGTGAAACACCTGCACAAACAAGGAGAAAATGCATAAAACGTTCCTACTTTGTGTGATAACATTTCATGCTTAAAAAGTCGAATCAGTTGTTAATTTACCAACTCATCAAAACACAAACTTGAACCATTGCTTGTATTCAAGCAAAGTATTCACTCACAACTAGAATTAAATAAAGCACATTACATCATGAGAGTGGTACATAATACCACTAAAACTCAAGACAACCCCAAAAATCACACATAGACTCAAAAATTAAAAAAGGACTCCAATAGTTGCACAAATTAAATTGGTATCACCACAAACCCTTGGTAAATTTCATTTTCATTCTTTCTATTAAAAACATGGACATATCCAATCAAACCAAGATCAATCAACATCTCAATTCATTGACATCCAACATTCAAGGTTTTCCTAGAAGTTCACTGCATAACTTGTCGCATTCATACTCTAAATTGAAAGCATAATTTTAGCGTTTACTTTGAGGAAGTGATGTCACTCACCGAAAGAGAGAATCCCACTCACATTCATGCAATTCACATGTAGGGATTATAAATGATGCAAAGACACTCACTCTCCCAAGGATATTTAAGTGTATACACATTGAACAATAGGCTTGCCCTTCATGTAACTCACCACTAATATAGAATTCCTACACTCGGAGTCACTAAGGATTTGCGGGTCATAATGAAGGCTAGGGGTAAGGGTAGGATAATTTTTAACTCTAGTGACTAGAACCTTCCTAATGCCTCTGTGAAATGATTTGAACATTCCCCTTGTACATTGTGATTTTACTCCACCTTATCTCTCCCTTTTTATGATTCTAATTTTCCGAAAAGAGCCATCCTTTTCACACCTTTGTTTATTATACAAGCCTCTTCTACACAACAGATAGCAACATTCGATTCATTACTTTCTTCTTTTGATCAATGGTTTTTCAACTAGCCATTTTGCTTTTACATCAAGCAATTGGTGCTACCTCACATTGAAGCTCACTTCTCTTTTCCCTTTTGTGCACACCCCCAAACTTAGGCTTTTGCCTACATCACATTTCATTTTCCATCCCCAAATCTTGGACATCAAGCCCACATGTTTCTTTTATGATTAACAATTAGTGAGGAATGAGTGTTAAAGGAGAGCATTAAAAAGGGTATAAGGCTCCTAATTTGCTTTCCAAGAAAGGGTCTTGATAATGCTCAATACATCTATCCTCGTTAAGGGAGGTGACCGTGGTCGTTGTCAAAAATTAAATACCTAACAGGTGTCAGCATCGAATCCCACAAGAAATTGGGAACGGTACTCCAAAAGTTGTAAACTAACTCAAACTAGAATGAATTATTGTTTAACATTTGGAAAGTAAAATTTAGGGGGGGGGAGGGAAACAATATTGAATTCAAATTTATGAAACAAAGTTGAGCAAACGATTTGTTGCAAGTGATGAGGGAGGGCTAAGGATGTGTTATAGATGAAGTGCCAACTATGTTGGTATTGATTCAATTACCTTAAACTAAATTTTATAACATGGATAGCATTGATCAACATACATTCTCTTGTTTTTCTACCAAAAAGAGTCTTTCACCTTGGGTTTTCTCAAACCCCAAGGTCACAATCAAATAATTAGCCGCAAATCTTGAGAAAGGGTTAAGCTATCTCTAGCCTTAACCTTTTAATGGAGTAGAGATGTGGGTTTTAACTATCTCTAGCTCAATCCCACATATCTACACTCCAAATCCTCATTATTATTTCCTCACCCAAATCTCTCTCTTCTTTCTCAAGTTTAAGCAAGATAAGTAAGCTAAACTAGTATTTTCAACCACTAATTTTTCAATTAAAATTCAGAGAAAATAATAGATCCATGCTTATAGATTGAATTTAAGAACAAATAACCAATACCCAATTAAGTTTAAGCACCCATCAAGCACACACCACTAGCTAGCAATTTAGCTACTCATTAGTGGAGAAAGAGAGATTATACCCGTGGTTAAATCATCAATAGTCATCATAATGAAGAGTAGATTAATCTTTAAAAATCTGCAATAATAATGTACTTTGCCCAATAAAATTGAAGAAGAATGATAATGTCAAAATTCACTCCTCACAAGGAGGAGTGTAAATAATCATTGGCAAAACAAAAATACCTGACGAGTGTAGGGGTCAAATCCCATAGGGAATAGTAGTTGATCACGCAAGAGTTATCTATCAAATTGAGGTAATTTGCATCAATGTCTCAAAACAAATAAAGTAAATATTGGTGGAATCAAAACTTGTCAATTGAACTGCAAATTCACACATGAAAACAGGGACAAGGCGTAAAAAGTACCATACTAGAGAATATTAGGGCGTTATATTGAAGGGGCATCATCGAATGGGAATTACTAATAGCTCCTAGCATTATTCAATAGTATAATTAGTTGCGGATGAGGTGGCACCCGATGTTTTTCAATCAGTTAGGTGTCTTATGCCTCAGGTTTTCTCAAACCCCAAAGTCCTTTGCGTAACAACCACACCAACTTGTGTAAGAATCAAACTATTTCTTGCTTTGATTCTCAATTGGTGTGTGACAATAGGTTTTGGCTATCTCTAGGCCAACCCCACATGATCAACACCCAATTACCCACTAGTGTTTCCTCACCCATACTCTAAATCCCCTTTTCAAGAAAAATTAGAGAAAATAAATACAACCAACATTTGCAACTATGAGTATTTAGATTAAAGCTCAGGGATAACACTAGAATTATATGAATTAAGAAAATCTAAGATTAATTAACAATACCCAACCCAAATCAAACCCAATCATTCACATATCCCTAGCAAGGAATTTAGCTACTCATGTAAGTAGAAGAAGACATTGCACAAAGTAATAATTCAATATCCATTCAAAAAAATGATTAAGAATATTCAAGCACAAGGTTCTGGTCTCCAATAGAGTTCTTTTCTACCTTTTCAAAGAAGAATATGAAGACCTCTCTCTCTATAATTCAATTCCAAACATCTCTCTACCACTCTACTTTCTATTAAATATTTAATGGAATGGAATGTTTAATTCTCCTCTTTCTTGGAGTGGTACAAAAATAGAGTATAAAATGCTCCTCTTTTTTTGAGTTGGACGCTTTTTCCCTTTTCTGACGGCCATCCCTTGTGAGTCACTAGGGGTTCGCCGATGTTGATTCGCAATCTGCCGATCTGTCGCATTTCGTGTCCAGTGAGTTATTGAGAAGTCTAGCATTTCATCAGTGCTGATCCATGGTCTGCCGGTAGACGATCCTCTTCAGCAAAGTGAGCAACTGTGGTTAGCCGACGTTTCGTTGGTGTCCTCCGGTGGAGTGCGATTCCTCATATCAAATTTCATGATTTTTTCTCAATTTCATGCTTCCTCTACTTAAGTTAAATACCTTCAAAGATCAAGGAAAAAAGGGCATAAAATCCACCTAAATGACTTGAAAACTAAACAGAAACTCATGTCTAAGAGCCTAATGATTTGGTAAATTACCAACTCATCAAACCCCAAACTTGAACCATTGCTTTTCCTCAAGTAATGCAATTCTTTACAGCTACACAAATGGAACAACATGTTATACCATATGAGTCTTTGCACCAAGGACCACTGTGCCTAAGACAACCTAAAAACACTCGCCGACTCAAGGAACAGAAAAAAGACTCCACAAAATATGCAAAAGATTTGAGAGGTAACCACACTAAAAAAGGCATGATTCATAAATGTTTTCATTCTTCAAAACAAGGGCATGGTTAATGAAAATGAGAACACGTAGCATCTCAAATCATTGAAAATTCACATTCAAATCTTGCCTTGAAGCTCACAACAAACTCATGTCCCAATCACATTTTTACACCAATACAAGCATGTTCTCCAAGGGGATTATGCCACCCACGAGAAGAGAGAATCCCTTTTTATGATCAAGCAATGCACGCACAAGGGATTATAGAATAAGACAATAATACTCACTCTCATAGAAAAATTCTCCATGCACCCAACTTGACCCATAGGCTTTCTCTTCGTGTAACTTGCCACTAATGTAGAGTTGCTACACTCAAAACCAATTAGGACTTGGGGGTCATAATGAAGGCTAAGGGTTAATGTAGGATAAACAATGAGTTCTAGTGGTTAGAACCTCCCTAATGTCTTTTTGAGAACACTCGCAACATCCCCACCCTCTATTGTAATCACATCCTTATCTCTCCTTGTTCATCATTTTCCTTACTTGTTTAGCAAGAGACACCCTTATAACTTCTTTGGATTTAAAATTTAACCTCATCTAAGCAAGTGGTAATACCTTTCAACTATTCTTTCTTTTTCAGTGATTCAAGGTTCTTCAACAAATCAATTCATTCATTTTAATCACAATTTGGTGTTATCTCACATTGAAGCTCTCACATTTCTCCCTTTTCTTTTAAACCCACAAACTTAGGATTTTGCCTCATTTTAATTCATTTCCTTATTTTTCCCCATTTCTTGGGCTTTAAGCCCCATTTTTCCTTCTTTCATCACAAGCAATTAGGGAGGATAGGTGTCAAAGAAGAGGATTAAAAAGGGTCATTGGGCTTGTAATGTGGTTTCTAAGAAAAAAGGTTCAAAGGCTCAACATTGGCTCGCAAAGAAAGATGTTTAAGGAGGTCATTTTGGGTAAAGTGACTAGCAATAGAAAGCCCTAAATTATGTTCTAAGTACAACTACATCTAGGATTTCACCTTAACTCACACTTAGGGCATGTTCTAGACAAACATATATGCATGAGAATCATTCAATCAATCTCACCACACAGGGCATCACACTCCAAGGAGTTCACATAATTCATTAACACAACTAGATAAGACTTAAGACAATTGAGCATGTGAATCAACAAGCCAAACAAGGAATGTGCAATGTATGACAAGAGAGTGATACATTTTTCATTTCAAAAGCTCCATTTCTTCCGAATTCATTTTTACATGCCAAACAAAAAAATTGGTGGTATCTCTCAAAAACAATTTCAACAAGACTAAAAAACATGGCATTTTTCTCATATAGAAAATTGCCTCACAATCTATCATTGGGAAAGGTCACTCGGTTCGACAATAGAAAAAGAGAATAAAAAGAAATTGCTCCTCAAGAAAGAATCATGGTATAAATAAACCCTTAGAGTTTATTCACTAACTACTATTCACAAAGGCAAAAATCAAACATGTGTCATGAACCGTTTGGCAATTTAAACAAAGACCCAATCATTTGCATTAACAATCAAGAAAAAATTTTCATTTCGTTCACCTCGAGCCCAATAAAGGCTCAACAACTAATACAAATTCAAAACAAAAGCTCGACAAGGACAACATTGCATCATCAACAAAAGCCCGACAAGGGCACAAGATCAGCAACAATAACCACAAAAGAGATACACTCATCCCACCCCCAACTAAAACAATACATTTTCCCCAATGTATGCATACAAAAAAAGTGACGATAAGAACTCCCTGAAGTGGTCACTCATCATCATCATCATCCTCGGCCTCAGCATCCCCATCATGTCCAACATCTCCCAGTTCCTCCTCCTCATCCCCTATGCCCTCGAACAAGTCATCTATGGGGCCTCGGGCTATAGACAAGGTAGCCATAGCTGCGTCCAACACGCTCATGTTAGGAACCTCCAATTACGTACAACCTTTCCATTCCCTCACTTCATCTTGGAGAAAGTTGACGACCCCTTCAACAGTATCCACACGAGAGCACAACTAGCTTAAGCTATCATATATTGACTTCATCTCCTTTTTCACCATCTTGGAAATTTGAGAAGGGAGACTCTTAGCCAATTTTTAGAGTTAGTTCTCGTGGAACGGTGTCATCTCCACGAACTCGTGGAGGCCTATTAGGAGATAAGAAGTGGGAGGTGGTGATGCTTCCCTAATAGGTGCTTCTTCAGAAGCTTGGCCCGATGCCTCAGGGTGTGGAATATTGAGATCGGGGGCCTGCTCTATACAATAGGATATGGACTCCTCGGGTCCTCAAATGCTTGAATCCACTTCCTCTTGCTCTTGGGAGCATCCACATCTCTTTTCCTATCAACATTGATCACACCAGTAGCAGAGCTGGGGGCCTCATCCGGGAAAAGTGGCACTCCTGCTTGGAGACAAAGCTGGATATGAACATAGCATAGGGGATTGAAGTGCCAGCTTGCTTCACCTTTCTTTTCATTTGAATAGCCATTATTTCCCCAAAGTTAATGGGGACCCCTGTCATGATGCAAGTGATGAAGATGGCCGCCTCCAGATTTACCTGTTGCTCATTCTTTGAAGGCATGATGTGGCCGCAAATGAAATCAAGACACAACTTGGCTTAATACTTCAAGTTATTCCTGGAGATCTTACCACCCATATAAGCCTAGAAAGGTGTGGGCGGTAATAGTGGGAGCTATCAACTTTAACTGATCCTCTTTATTAGTTATTCTGGCTGCATGCTCAGTTCTAGGGTCAATATCATCCTCCCAAAATAAAGAATTGATGGTTGCCAGTGTAATGTTAACTTCCACAACCCTCACCATAACTGAGGGAAGCAGGGGAATTCGTCAACCTTTCCTTTATGCTTCTTGCTCTCCTGCCTAGCTTGATATGATGCATAGAACTAGGGCATTAGGCTAGTGTAGAAGTATAGAAGAGGATTGGCAAATACATTCCACTGGTGATCAGTGAATTGCGCTGTGATGTTGGGGAAGTCATCCTGCAGCCCCACCAAGTCGAAGCGCTTCTCTAATGTGATAAAGCGCCTCTCACAAATATCATAGTGCCACTTCATATCATGCACACAAAAGATAATGTCTTCCTTGGTGTTGGTGGGAGATGGGGTCGCCTTTTCTTTCCCCTTGGACTTGCTTTTAGATGTGATTGGGGCCTTCCCTTTGTTTGGTTGTCTTGATGAAGACATAATCTATAGAACCATGTTAGTGCCACACAATAATATATCTTTTTGAAATTCTTTTTCGGATAATGGTAAAGAAAAATCAACATCTATAAGCTAAGGAAAGAAAGTATAAAAATTGTAGGGCAAACAAATTGAAGGGTTCAGAAGTTAAGTACTGGCAGCACCAACGGAACACCGGCGACATGCAAGTGGAGATCCGCGAGGCACCGGTTAGCCGCCGGTCCTTTACAGTGGAATGGGGAAACCATGTTCATCCGGCGCCACACCGGCATTTTGCCAGTCTTGACCCGCGGAGTGCTGGTGAAATGCGGGTCCTAGGCAGTGGTTTGAAGCCATGTATCTCGATCTGTGCTTCATCTGGCGTTTCGCCGGCCCTGACTGGCAGTTCACCGATGAATGTCATTAGGTGCATTTCACCCCCACACTCAGCTAAGCAACAATATTTTACATTCATGGCTCACGCACCCAAAACCACAAAAAAATTAACAATTTACCCTTAAGAAAGACGTCACTCTATCTATCATCGGGAAAATCGTGCATTCTAAACACACGGGGCTACTTAGACTTCATCCCCAACTAATATCGAGCTCATCAAGAATAAATAATTTTAACACATATGATACCCACAGTAATATTCAGCATTTTATTACCACCCCCAACATACCCAAGACATGAAAACCTTCAATTAATGAAAAATCACAGTAAATGGGTAATGGGGAAACATGTGTGGGGGATAATTCCATATCAATAATAAACGAATATAGAATCACATTTGCAAATATTAGCACATTGAAGTTGGGATACACATACCAAATGGCGACTTGAAGGAGAAGTGAAAACTTGAAAGCTTGAAGCTTGACCAACAATGGTGATGCATAGAGGGAAGATTTATGTTGCTTTGAGATGGCTTTTGAGTGAGGAGAAGTGAGAGTAAAAGAATGAAGATGAGGGTTTATATAGGTGGAAGAGGGGGATGTGATTGGGTAGTTGGAAGGTGGATGTTAATAGGTGGTGTTAATGAAGGGGTGCTTGGAAGGTTTTGGGAAAATGGAGGGACTTTGGGAAAGGTGAAAGGGTAGTGGTTAGGTGAAAAGGTGGGAGTAGGAGTATTGGAAAAGTGGAAAAGGTGATTTTTACCAGTTCTCAAGATTTTAAATTTGTTATGGGTTGGGTTTGGTCAATGGGTTCGTCAAGATTAAAGAAAAATAAATTCACTCACCACCACCGGCACTAGACCTACGACCACCCGTGGGTACCAGTGTTTCGCCGATTTTACCGTCGGTGACTTGTCCATGTGCCCAGTTCACTAGTTCAGACTGTGCTCCACCGGCGTCTCACGGGTCTCAACCTGCATTGCGCCGGTGAGTCGCAGCTCACCCTTAAATTTGAAAAATTCTTCTAGGTGTATTGGTTCGAACCTGTGCTAAACCGGTATTTCGCCGATGGACCACCGATTCTCTCCTCTTTTTCCTTAGATTCTGAAGTCCACCTTTGTGTGGGCGGCGACCCGCGCTTGAGCACAAGAATTTTGGCGATTCAGCGTGTGGAAGCCTATTTTCCTTCTCCTTGTTTTTCATCCAATCTACCTACAAAATCAAAAACAACAAAACCATCAAAGTACTCAAAGTAAAATGCTTGGATTGCCTCCAAACATAACCTTACTAGGGATCCTATGTGGGCCGACAAGACCACCATTCCGTCTAGTTATAATAGGAACGAAAACAGATAGCTATACTAGGCCCCACACGGCCAACACATTGAATAAGAAATACATAAGCCCCACACGGCCAACGACAACCAACTAACTGAAGACAGTAGTCTGCAAGCCTCTAAGAATAGAAATAATGGTCAGGACAAGGCCCTGGCCTACCCAAATGCTATATAAATAAAAGACTGTAATCTCTACAACCTGGCAACTCTCAATGAAAGGAGATGGCCAAACTGCTGACTCTGAACAATTGCTAATGGAGATCCTGAATTCTGTTTGTCTAAACCTGCAGGCAAGCAATGCAGCGAACCATAGTTGGGTGTCAGTATTGTCACGCCCCGCCTTGGGAGGCATTATTGGCACCTGGTGCCCTACTAGGACCTGGACTATTGGACTGGCTGAACCTGAGCACTTCTAGTGTTAGGCTGGCTCTAACTCTAGATTCAAGAAAACAACGGGCTATATAACAGCTGTAAATACAGCCTCCGACCGACTAGGCTTATAGCCACCCGTAGGAAAGCAACAACTACCCAGAACAACGGAATCAATGGGGAACCTATGCGGGCCAACATGGCCACCATGTTGTCTAGTTATTTCTGAATCAAGAAAAACAAGTGCTAAACTGCTATGTGACTGACAAGATCACCACTACCAACTGAATAAGGCCCCACACAGCCATTATAAACAAACTAGAACATACACACTGCCTCACACAATCGGTACAGCTAACCACAGGGAATATACAATATGCAAGCCTCTAAGAATACAGATAAGATGGTCGGGATAGGGCCTCAGCCTACCCATACTGTACAACAAAGAAAGGAAATAAACCTCAAGCTGTCTAGCTCCGGAAGATAGGAGCTGATGACTCCGTGGGTTGGCTGGAATTACGAGGGATCGGCTCCTTGTCTATGAGTACCTGCAGGCAAGTAATGCAGCGCCCCCAAATGGGCATCAGTACCACTGGTACCGAGTATGCGAAGCAAAAATGTACATAACTGAAGATAAAACAGTAAACTGGTGGTTACTGAAATAACAGAGGATAGCTAAAACTTTTTGGAATAGAAAAATCTGTACCGAGCCTAATTGTATTGGAAAGAAGATAAGAATCATACATGTCGCCTGTTGCGTCCTGCTATTTATCAACTTAATAAGTAACACACACACACACACACACATATATATATATAGCATACAAGAACCTATACCATCCCCCATAAACCGAAAGGTGCCAATCAACACGCAATCTATATACCCCATCCGGGTCAAACCATCCAAAAATAAATTCACTCCACTACCTAATGACTACGAGCATCCCGCCGGCCCCTTGGGTATGCAGCTTGGGATATCTAGGCCCCTAACTGTAACTGTATCTGAGTTTGGAGGACTCCTCAAATTGTAATCTGAGATCTGTATCTGTAATATGTAATCTGTGCCCTGGACGCAAGTGCTCAACAGGGTATGCTATAATGTTGATCAGCCTGCTATGGGAATGCTGCATCCCATCTTCGTCCTACTGTGGACGACATGCCACTCCTTGGAGTGACGTATCCTCAACCTCTGGCGGGCGAGTTGACACAGCTATTAACCCTGGGGCGGCAAGGAAGCTCTAAGGGTGCCCACATATCACAAACAAGTCTCAACAAGCAACAGTAATCACATATAACATGTATATTAAATCTGAAAATACTATCCATGTTCTGATATTCTATTCTGAATCTCTTGTTGTATTAAACTGAATCTAATACTAAGTTAAACCGGGTCTGGGATTAATATCTTATTGTTTGGTACAAAATTTACTGACTTTTATTCTGAATATGGCGTAATAATACAAAAATACTTAATACTCAGCTTCTGGAACTTCCTTTTGGAGTTTATTCTATTTTACTATACTAGAATTACTAACTTGCCGAAGAAACTAGATTTACATACCTCAATTGTCGATTTTCCGGCTAACTGGCGTAACTCGGCAAATATTCATCTATTTCTTTCAACTGCATTCATAGTCATAGCAATTAGAACTAAATTCATCGATATTCTAGAAGAAAATACTATTTTGAATATATATATATATATCCCAAACTTTGACTTATTGGAAAATAGCCGAAAACTCGTTATTTCTCGGAGGTCCAGAAGGGAGAAATACTCACTTTAGGGCTAGGAATATATTGACACTAATTTGGAGAAATTCCACTTACCTTAGATCAGTAGGACGATGATTCGCCGGCCGAATTTCACGAAACTAACTCCGCAGGAATGCTCCCAGAAGCTTAATACTTCACTACCCAAGATTAATTCGAGTTTGGACCGTGTTTAATAGCGTAAAAGGACAAAATCTCAAAGAAATCCCTCGTGCCCTCTGTTTTCTGGTTACTCTCTGGAAATTATGAATTAAAATTAGACAAAACCGAAGTGGAGGGCTTTATATACTTGAGGCTAAACCTCACCTCCGTGGCACGTTGTCCATCGCGGAGGTGAGCCCTCCGTGGCATGTTGGCCATCGCGGAGGGGGTCTGCCCAGCCTCCTCTTGCGATGGTTCGATGTGGCGCTTGTCCGGTCTTTCCCCGAGCCTTTTCTAGCATGTATGGCATTCTAAAACTCTTAAC
>JACEIK010002854.1:23548-37000 GCA_018107945.1 Datura stramonium
ACCTTTGATCCCGTGAACTCGGGAGGGTTCATCCTCAAAAAGTCTCTAATCCGAGTTGCCGCTGCATTGCAATTTTGTGGGACATGCGCAACAACCTGTTGGTTGACCTGAGCGATCAAGGCCTTCGCCAACATCTGAATAGCCACCTAAAACTAAGCGTGGGCAGTTGGCTCTGGTGCCTGGGGCTCTTGGACAGGTGGGGCTTGCTGACGCCCATGATCATTGCCACCACCGTGGCCTTCATCATTTCTGTTCCTCCTTCTTTTTATTCTTATGGGAGCCATAATTTTTTGCAATTGTGAATAGCACAAATTAGAAGGATGGAGTGACTTTTCATCGCATGACATGGATCATGAATGAAGGGAACATTTCCTAAAATGTTTAGTAGCGTCTTCATCATAAGTGTGGCGTGCTTCACACCCATGAAAAAGACTCTACCTAACGCGTCTTTCAAATTCCCTGGGACACATCAGAACCTATTTCTCTGATATAAAGTTTGTCACAACCAGAGAGTACACCCGAATTGTAAACATGGGACAAGGAGCCCCGAGGGACCCTAAGTCAACCCATGGCATGAGCATATAACTGAACCATTCATATAAGGTGGAAGAATTTGTTTAATGATCATGAACGGAAAGAGAACCATGGCATGAAATATAAGAAACAACAATACATGATCCAAGCATAAACAACTAATTACTACAAATAGGTCTAAAAGCCTCTAATCATAATAGACAGGTTGAAGGTACAAGACCCCAAATAACCCCAACATTTTGAAAAAAAAGATAGCCAAGATGTGAACATAAAGCCCTCGAATCATGAGGACTCACAAAACATGCGACGTGCTCATAGAAATTCATACATGACATGAATGGATAGTTAAATCGTGATAATCATGACATGCTAGAGAATTCATAGTACCAGCCATAAAATAGGGCTCGTGGATCGGCAAAAATCATAGTTCATGAACCATAAGCAACATGTGGGCATTGCCTATATTTTCAACATCCTTTAAATGCTTAAATTTTATAGAAAACATGACGAAAGTAATATGAGAGATTGAAGACATTCTTAACATTCATAAATTCAAATCATGCTTGAGGAATCACCATAACCATGAAGTTTACCAAAAATCCTCATGATTTGGGCACCTTAGATCATCAATCATTGAATAAAACAAGTGAATACAGCCCAATAATTTGAAAACCATGGTTTTGATATACTACAACAAGCTCATATCAATTTTTGAGGAATCATTCATTTGGGTTAAGACCCATAAAGATTTAGTAACTTTAAACATAGAATTTGAAAAGAATTGGGCATGGGTAGGGACTAGACTACTCATTCAAAACCCCACATAGCAGGAATTTCTTGATTCTTAACTCCCTTAAAAAGCCCAAGATGAAAATTCAGAGAATTTCAAGAAGAACCCTAGGATCACCTCCTATTCCCTTCTCTAACTCTTGCAAGCATCAAATGAGACTGAACATGAATTATTTCACCTTAAAAGACCATGTCCCGACCACAAAACGACAAAGTTTAGGCCTTAGGGGTGTAGAAAATTACGAGAAGGCCCTTACTAATTCACAGGGAATAACTGACAGGTAATCGTAACGGGTGACACAACGACTCGTCACCCGTGACCACAAGTCATGGTCACCTTCCGTCAAGCACATTGCATCATCCTTAATTAAATTTCCACAGGCTTTCTCATGACCCACCTCACGAGTAGTTGGGACTGGCCACGACTAGTAGGGTCCCATCTATTAGGTTCACTGGTAAGACCTCCTAGGTAACCCTCAATCACACCCCACGGGAGACCTGACGACTCGTGGTAGCTGACCACGAGTCGTTCCCACGCCCATGGGGACCTCAGCTCCTCAGCCCATTCCAACCTCTCCAAGAGCCACCTGACGACTCATATGGTCTCCTCATGAGTCATCTAGTGACTCGTCCTGCACTGCTGCAACATTTTCCCAAACTTTCCCCTTGTGACTCCCGGGTCTGATCCTAGGGTTCTCGGGATGTAACACTTTTCCCTCTTACTTTGATTCTTCTCTCTATCTTTCTATTTATCCTCATCAAGCTGCCAGGATACACCATCAGTCTGGAGAGATCCATGTTGCTGATTAAAAGTGTACCCTTACACTATTTCTTTACGTGCTTACCTAGACAAAAGATAAATTTCGTCATTCTAACCCTCATGTCTGGCACCATCTCCGGAGAATACTAATTCTCGTTCATGCTTCATTGATTTAGATTGACGTGCTCTACTTCCTTAGCCTCTATTAATTCCTTTGGCAAGGAATGGTTAAAGAACGTAACCTTGAAATTATCCTAAACTTCGAGAACTGCATTCTCACCACAACATTGATTCCAATGACTATACCGCATATTTACAACATCTTTAAGCTTATATAAAGCATGTTCAGCTCCCTCAGTTTCTATTGCATGTATCACTCTCAGGATTTTCCATATTTAATCAATAAAATTTTGGGGGTATTCATCAATCTTAGACCCCATAAACGAAGATAGGTTCATTCTGAGAAACCCTTAATCCTTGACGATCCTAACGAATCATAAGAGCTAGAGCTAGTAGGAGTTGGGTCCTGAGGGGCTTACTGAGTAGAAACTAACTGCGTTTGCATTTGTATAACTCTTCTAAACTCAGCCTCTGAGGTTCCAGCATGGGGAGGTTGCGGAACAGGTGTCTCTGGAGCTCTCACAATGTTAGCAGGCATATTTTGAGTTACAACACTAACATTTTGGACTGTTGAGCGAGCGTTATTCCTAATCTAGATCCTAGTCTGTGGAGGAATATTAGCTGTATTATTTTAAGCAGAAACATTCGTGCCTACAGTATTCCTCTGATTGGTGGTATGCTTATAGGAATGGTCTAAAATACGTGAACATGAGTTAGGAGGAAATATTTATAGAGTTAAACTGTATCGTACGAACTAGAGTATGAAAGAAGGGTGGTATTTCCTAATGCCCTGTAACCTACCTATTATAAGTATGGTACACTTCACACCTATAAGATGGACTTTACTAGGCACGACTTCATAGACATCCTAGGACTCTTAAACCTAGAGCTCTAATACCATGTTTTTCACACCCTAAGCCTACACAAGGGGTATGGCTAGTACTATCACACACAAGTCTAGACCTAGGACGTTAACGATGTTGGGCTTATTTATGCACTTATTTGCCATATTTTTCCCATACTTAAGCTATGTTTTGATAATAAATTATATTTATTTTTTTGGTTTTATATGATATTTGAGAAAAATAGCTAATACACATGATTAGATATTTGAAAGGTATTAAAGAGTCGGATTTGGACGTATTTGTGGCTTAAAAAGAAAGTATGAAGAAACCGATTTGAGAAAGACAAGATTAAAGAAGGTTGGCATTGCACAAGTACTCAAATGCACTCATTGCATGATATAGAGGCCACACTGGTGCAACTAGAGGTGCAAAGTAGAGGCCTATACTGTGTGTTGGGAGGCGCAATGCGAACCAGGTTATCCGAAGCAAAATCTACAAAGTCCAATTCCAGTCCAATTAGGAACAGATGCAGATTTATTCTACTAACTATATATACCCCTTCTTAGAACGTTTTAGGTACCGAAAATTAGTCTAAGTAGTTGTGAAAGTATAATTCACCACTTATTGTTTGATCATTATTGTTGTAAGTGTCTAAAATATTACTCCATACAATTGTTGGAGAAAAAACATCAAGTTTTTGTGATTCTTTTAACTTTCAAGATTTATTAAATGATTTCTTATTATTGAAAGTGTTTCATCATGACTTCTTATAAATCTTATGTGATTGTTTTATCAAACTTGAGCGACTAATATCTTTAGCTAGCACTGTGGGAACCATGATTGATTAATGAAAATAGGCTAAATAAAATAGTGATCTTGAATGGTGAATTGAGTGGATTGTTATTTTCTCCGTTTTGATTAGTTTTAGAGGTTGCAAAGGTTGAAACGTGCCTGTATCATCAACTTGCTCGACCAAAGAAGTTGAAGTTAGGTCAAGAGAATAACAATGGATATTTGAGGCTACCAACCCTTATCTAATTAACTTATGTTCTAATCGAGGATAGTTAATCCAAGACTTATAGCGAGGGCAAAATATACACACCTATACTCCAAGAGGATTTAAAGTGAAATTCATCTATGTAGGTCGATATACAATAGATATAATTAATCGTCAATCTTACACAAAATTCACCAGGTTAGATCACTAATAAAATAAGCCTACTATGTTAACACAATCTTAGTTTCTTCTCATAAATTTGATAACAAAAGAATCTCTGCTTAAAAATTACTTTTTCTTTTATTCCAACCCCGCTTCAGAAATATTGACTATCAGTTGATTTAATCATCAGTGACCTATTATTTTTAACCTATTCCCTGTGGGATCAACCCAACCTAGTTACATTACTATATAGGAAGCAACCTCTTTATACTTCATTGCGAATTTTGGCGTCATTGCCAGGGAGTACAATTTAGAAATAGTTAATTGGTGTTTAAATCCTTCTTGTAGTCTTTATTTCGCAATTTATGTTTTTTGTTTGTTTTTGTTTTGTCATAGATTAGTAAGAAAATCCTTGTGGCACAACTTAACCTCCCATAGGAGGAGATGACTAAGGTTCTGTGGGTCGAAGTTGTGCCACTAGCGGAAGAAGCTCAACTAGCCAACACAACTAGGAGAGTTGATGCCACGCAATTAGCTACCACCTTTGCAGAAAAAATAGACTATACCCCTCATTCTCATAGACCTAATGTTGTACGGGATGTGCTCTTCAAGGGGGAGTTTGAATAAAAAGAAGTTGGTTACACTGGAATGATTATCCCACCTCTATTTCCTACTAATGTTATGTTTGACGTTACAAGTACAAAAATGCAATTGCTGAGCATGAAGGGGTTATTAAATTGTTTATCTGGTGAAGATCCAAACCAACACTTGATCAATTTCATTGGGATTTGAAAATGCATATAAACTGCAAGGGGTTACTCAAGAGACCATTAAAGTTAGGTTATTTCCTTTCTCACTGACAAGGGAAGCTATGTTGTGGTTGAGTGAGCTTCTAGATGAGTCTATTACCATCTGGGAAGAACTGGTTGCAGCTTTCTTGAAGCATTTTTCCCACCCTCACGGAGGATTCAGTTGATGGATGAAATCAACTATTTTAGAAAGCTAATAGGGGAAGCCTTACATGAGTTGTGGTTGAGATTTAAAGAAAAGCTTAAGCAGTGTCATAATCACAAGCTCCTAGAGGAAGTTCATCTAGAAGTATTTTACAAATCACTAAGTGCCTCCAATAATGTTGTAGCAGATGGGGTAGCAGAGGGTCTATGATGGCCATACTTTTCTAGAATCTAGTGAAATACTTGATAATATGACAAAGACCAATGAGGCATGACACACTCGAGAGTTTGAGGCTGCTACAATAAACTATACTAGAGGCATGGGAGTAGAGCAGCCAAAGAAAGAAGAAGAATGGTATCATATATGGCCCATCTCAAAAACATAATTCGAACTAATGATTAAGAATCTAACAATAATGAACACACCAAAGGTGCATCTGGTGAAGGCTCAAGAAAAGTGTCCCAAGTATGAAAATTACTACCTTGATATGGAAGAGGAGGCTAATTTTGTGAATAATTAGGAGGAATTTTGGACCAACACCTAAGGTACTAAGCAAGACTCTTGGCGTCAACGCCAATGAATTCATGGTTAGAAATAATATGAGAATAATAATTATTACAGGTCTGGGTTTAGAGATAGAGACCAAGGAAACTGGAAATATCGATATGGAAAGAAGAATGAAAGGAATGGAGCTTATGTAACACCTAGGGCAAGAGACCCAACTGCGAATGACTCCTGCAGTTCGAGGATGGAAGATATGATGATCAAGATGCTGAAAAACCTTGACTTTACAGAACTAGTAATTAAAGAGATGCGTAAAGAATTATCAAGTTTGAGTTAGCTGGTGGATTAACATTCTACATCCATTAAGTACTTGGAGCATCGGATGGGGAAAGTCTATGCAACATTTAATCAGAGATAGAAAGGGATCCTACAAGCTATATAGTTCCAAATGCTAGGAATGAAGGTCATTGCAAAGTCATTACTACTACAAGAGAGATTATGCTAGAAGAGGTACCTACCATAGACAAGGATGCTACAACAGAGAAAGAAGTGAAACACCTAAAAAGACACGCTCCTCAGCAGACTAGAAAGAAGGCCAATGAGAGTAAGTTGCAAAACTTTATGAAACATCTAAAGAAGCTCTCAGTGAACATTCCCTTGATTGAAGCTCTTGAGCATTCCTAACTATGCAATGTGGATAAAATATCTCATAACATGGAAAAAGGCAGTGATCTTTAAACAGATAGAACATTATCATAGCGCCATATTCACACTCTCCTTAGCTCTGTAAAAGTAGGATCCCACGCCTTTTACGATTCCATGTATAGTGGGGTCCTTTAATTTTAAATAGGCTCTGTGTGCCTTAGGTGTGAGTATAAATTTAATACCTCTCACAACATTCAAGTAGATGGGTCTGGGAGCACCCAAACGGACATTAATGCAACTACTTATGGCCGACCACACAATGAACATACCCGTGGGAATGTTAACTAATTTCCTTGTAAAGGTAGAAAATTTCATTTTACCAATGGAATTTGTCAATCCGGATTTTGAAGTCGATATTATCCATCATCATCATACTAGGGCATCCATTTTTGGCAACTGCAAGGGCATTGGTTGATGTGGAACGTGGTGAGCTCATGTTTCGGCCTAATGATGAGAATGTTATGTTCAAGGTGTGCCAAAATTCACAAATGCCCCAAGACTTGAGGGTCATATTTATGATTAATGCCATGGATGAGGAGTGCCACCCAATTAAGATCGGGTATCTTGATGAAGTCTGAGTAATGAAGATACTTGCATCGTGATGTGATGTTAAATCGGGCGCTTCTTGGGAGGAAACCCAAGGTATTTTAATTTTTGTTTTTGTTTTTTATTTTTGGATTGATTTTCTTATCCAAGCATACAGGAATTAATTCATAAATGTGAGATAAAATTGGAGCATACTCGAGTGGAAAAGAGGCGCGAAAGGCAGCCTGGAACTGGGCGTCATGATTGACCAGTAGATCCTGGCATAGAGGTCTGCAATGCTCAGCAAAGACTCTGGACTGGTGTTTGCAACTTGCAGGCAGACCTCCACAGGTAGGTCAATGATGTGGAGGGCGATACCTAGGAAAAAAGGTTGGCAAAACGCGGGTCATCCCAAACAAATGGGTAATTTATAGTGAAAAGCCTATATTTTTTCCCAGTTCTCTTCACTATTACGCACCATACACCCCCATATTCTCTCAAAATTCTCTCTAAAACATCATTTTCTTCTCAAAATCTTCCAAATTTCTTCACCAAAACCAAAAAAGACTTCATTTTTCTTGATGTTTTAGAAAAGATGGCTACAAAATCTAACAAAGGAAGTGACATAGTCGAGCCAAAGTGCAAAAAGAGCAAGAGGCACCAACGGAGGATGCTAGAATGTCACAAAAACAACCAAAGAGATATAGGCTCACGTGGGTCAATAGGAACCTAATGGAGAATGCTAGCATGCCACAAAAACCACCAAAATGATATCGGCTCTAGTGAGTCATGGAGCAAGAAGATAAAAAGTGGTTTAATGAGCATAAAGAGTTTGAATATTCTCATTAATGAGTCTCGATAGAGATATCATATCATATGAATTTCCTCATATGATTGATGGAATACATACTCTTGGCTTGGATTTTATGTTCAATGATCCCAGGGAGTTTAATTTAAATTTGGTAAGGGAAGTTTTGGCCAATTGGGAGCCGGAGGAGAGGACTAACCAAGTTAAAATTAGAGGAAAAATTGTGAATTTCACACCCACTGCTTTAAATAGATTGCTTCGTACTCCTAATATTGATCAATAGCCGATGAAAGAACTTCTCTTGAGGCCTCCTTATAGAGAGACCTGACATACTCTTAGTGGCCCTAGATCAGTATATGATGGACTTGACATCAGTAGTTGGCTTATCTTATGACTTTTACATATGCCCACATGAGCTGGGAGGCAAGAATGTGGTTGAAACTTATTTATGGTTGCTTGGTGCCTGGAAAGCATGTGTCACATGTGACTAGGGAGAGAGTTGGTCTGGTCTTTGCTTTGATGAGTGGGAGGCAGATGTCACACCCCACCTTAGAGGCATGACTGGCACCTGGTGCCCTACTAGGACCTGGACTGCTGAGATGATTGAGCCTAAGAACTTCTGGTGCAGGGCTGACTCTAACTCTAGGATCGTGAAAAAATGGGCTATATAGCGGCTGCCAGTACAACCCCTGGCCGACAAGGCCTATAGCCATATGTTAAAATAAATAGCTAACCAGAGATAAATAAACATAGGGAGTCCTATGCAGGCCGACAAGGCCACATTGATATCTAGTTATAACTGGAAAGTAAAAGCCGATGCTAAACTGAGTTATGACCGACATGGTAATCAATCAATAGCTAACAGGTCCCCACACGGCCAGCACACATAATCTAAAACACATACGGGTCCCCACACGGTCGATATCATCTAACCACAGGGAAGTAACACAATCTGCAAGCCTGTAGGAGTAATAAGATGGTCGGGACAGGGCCCCGACCTGCCCATACTGTACAAACAAAAGAAATAAACCTGTATCATACAAGCTCCAGAAGAAGGGAGCTGACGGCTCTGTACGGCTGAGTGGAACTACGAGGGACCTGTCGCTCGTCTATCTGTACTTGTAGGCAAGTAATGCAGTGCCCCAAAAGAGGGCGTGAGTACCACAGGTACTGAGTATGTAAAGAAGTAACTTTAAATAACTGAAAGTATGGAAAAAGAACTGACAATAACTGAAGTATAGGAAATAGGCTGAAAATGACTGAAGTAGTGAAATCAGGACTAATCATAACTGTGATAAGGAGGGTAGGGGTCATACCTGACAATCTAGGCATCCTACTGTCTAACTATCAGTAACTAAAGCAACATAAATCTTACCTAGCCCCCATAAGCCAAAAGTTACACTCAGCACAGAACAACCCATCTGGGCCCCCATTAGCCCTAGTGCGTACACCTCAATCTATATACCCCTATCTAGGTCTTACTGAGTCAACAACCAAGTATAAGCGTCCTATCAATCCCCTGGGTCTGAAACTGGGCCCCTGACAATAGTTGTAACTGAGTCCAGAGGACTCCTGATATCTACACCTCGGGCGTAAGCGCTCGAAGGGGGTGTGTATAAGGCCAGCCATAAAAAATATGAGGAGCTGGATCCCTATCTTCGTCCCTTGAGGACGGCATGCTGCTCCATAGAGCAACTATCCTCGCCCCTGGCGGGCGAGTCGACATAGCTATTAACCCTGGGGCAGACACGGAAGCTATACAGGTATAATCCATCCCAAAATAATACAATCATAAGTCTCAACTAACAATGACAACTAAACATGGTAACATACTCCTGACATACTTTACTGGGATTCATACTGGATTACTATGCTGAGGAAACTAACTTGCTGAAAGAAAATTCCTTAACATACCTCGTTCGCTATTTACCGAATGACTGGTGAGTTCCAAATTAGTATTCAATAGCTCTTCCCAACTGAAATCGTGTTACTGGAAATATAGGACTAGTTTTAACACTAAATTCGGCAAAAAGGAATACTTTATATATAAATATTGACTATATTCCTATTTTACAGAACACGGTCGAAACCTCATTATTTCTCGAAGGTATAGAAGGGAGAAATACTTATTTTAAGCCTGGGATCGTATTGACACTAGTTTGGAGCAATTCCAACAACTTAGGCTAGTGGGACGACATTTAACTGGGTGAATTTCATGAAACTAACTCCGTAGAAATGCTCCCTACAGCCTTGTACTTCGATACCCGAAGTTAATTTGAATTTGGAAGGCGTTTAGCAGCGTAATCGGATGAAAATTATAATTCTCCTACGTCCCTATCCTCTACTGGTCATGGTTTTTGATTTATAACTTAACTTCTAAGTGTGAGACCATTATATAGTTGAGGAAGCAGAAAAGGAGACGTGGTACGTCGGCCAACGCGCTGATTCTACTCCGTGCCATGTTGGCTAATGCACTGATTCTGCTTCGTGCCACTTTGCCCCTCCGGGAAGCTTGGTTCGGCCACCTCTCGCGAAATCCCAACTTGGTACTCGTTTAGCCTTTCCCCAAGCCCTTTCCTCGAACGTATGGCATTCTAAAACTCTCAACCAACATGCGAATAGGCCGACTAAACACTAGAAACTTATGGGGTATAACATCCTTCCCCCTCTTAAGAACATTCATCCTCGAATGCTAACTTCTACTTGCAAGAATATTAACCTTGCAATTACTTATTCTGGAGAAATTTCGGCAGAGTCTTCCCTGTAATATGGACTATCCAAAAACCTTGAAACGCAAAAAACCCAATACAGGTACTCCACACAAGATTATGGAATTTATTTCACAATAGACTGAAGTCAACTACTCCACATATACATGTATATAATGCAACTTATGAAACAACAATAACAACATACCTCTGGCTGCACAATCTGACTAAGTCTGAAATAACTTAGGATATCTAGTTTTCATATCATCTTCTACTTCCCAGGTCATCTCCTCGTGGTTCTTATTTCTCCATAACACTTTAATAGAAGCAACATCTTTAGTTCTTAGTTTTAGGATCTACCGATCTAGTATGGCTACTGGAGCTTCTTCATATGCTAACTCCTAAGTGATTTGGACGTTTTTGACTGGGACAATCCGGGAGGGATCTCCTATGCACTTCCACAACATTGATACGTGAAAAACTGGGTGAACGAATTCTAATTCTGGAGGTAAATCCAATTCATAAGCCACCTGGCCTATCCTTTGGCGAATTTGATAAGGCCCAACAAACCTCGGGCTGAGCTTTCCTTTCTTACCAAATCTCATACACCCTTCATCAGTGAAACCTTCAGGAATACCCAGTTGCCCATATTAAATTCTATGTTTCTCCGCCACCCATCAGCATAAGATTTCTGGTGGCTCTAAGAAGTCAGCAGACGTTCCCTAATAAGCTTTACTTTCTCTTCTGACTGATGAATAATATATGGCCCAACCAATGCCGATTCTCATACCTCAAACCAACCAGTTGGAGATTTGCACTTCCCCCCATACAACGCTTCATAAGGCGCCATCTGAATTGCTGAATGATAATTGTTATTATAGGCAAATTCAATAAGGGTAGATGTTCATCCCAGCTACCTCAAAAATCTAGCACACACGCCCGTAACATATCCTCAAGCGTATGGATTGTACGTTCTGCTTGCCCGTCTGTCTGAGGATGGAAGGTTGTGCTCAAGTTAATGTGTGTCCCCAAGCCCCTCAGAAAAGATTTCCAAAACTTAGATGTAAACTGCACTCCTCTGCCAGAGATAATTGACTGCGAAACACCATGCAATCGTACTATTTCTCTAATATACAACTCAGCATAATCTTCGGCTGAAAAGGTAGCCCTTACTGGCAGAAAGTGAGTTGATTTTCTCAACCTGTCGACAATTACCCAGATAGAATCATATTTACGCCTGGTACGAGGTAACCCTATGACGAAATCCATATTAACTGCCTCCCATTTCCATAAAGGCACGGCTATATCCTATGTCAGTCCGCCTGGTTTCTAATGTTCAGCTTTCACTTGTTTGCAATTGGGACATTGAGCTATGAATTCTGCTATCCCCTTGTTCATTCCTGGCCACCAATAAATCTCTTTTACATCATGGTACATCTTTGTCGAACCTAGATGGAGAGAGTAATGGGCATAGTGTACCTCGCCCATAATTTGTTGTCGAAGCACCGCCACGTCTGGAACGCAGAGGCGATCCCTATATCGTAAAGCTACGTCCTCACTTACCTGGAAATTTGTCACTTCCCCTCGTTGGACCCTTTTTCTGAGCTGAACAAGGCTAGGATCTTCATACTTTCGTTCTTTCACTTCCACAACCAATGATGACACTGTGGTATTCTGGATTACCGCTCAATTGTCTCCTGATTCTACTATACGAACGACTAAACTGGCTAGTTGATGCAATTCTAAAGCCAATTACTGCTGGTCGGGCTTTAAATATGCCAGGCTTCCCATGGATTTGTGGCTAAGGGCATTTGCTACAACATTGGCCCTTCCTGGTTGATATAAAATATTCACATCATCATCCTTTAATAGGTCCAACCAGCGACGCTGCCGCAGATTCAACTCTGTCTGGGTGAAAATATACTACAGGCTTTTGCGATCAGTTAAAATATCTAGGTGGACGCCATACAGGTAGTGTCTCCATATTTTCAAGGCATGAATCACCACGGCTAACTCCAGGTCATGGGTAGGGTAGCTCTTCTTATGCTTCCTCAGCTACCTGGAAGCATAGGTAATCACCTTACCATGTTGCATCAAAACACATCCTTACCCAACACCCAAAGCGTCACAATAGACTGCATAACCCTCTGTTCCTTCTAGCAACACTAGTACTGGTGCCGATGTCAACCTGTCTTTCAGTTCCTAGAAGCTCAAATCACATGGTTACGTCTAATGGAATTTTGCAGTCTTCTGCGTCAGTTTGGTTAAAGGTGCTGCTAAAGTGGAAAATCCTTCCATGAACCTTCTATAATATCCGGCTAACCCCAGGAAACTACGTACCTCGGTCGCAGTGGTAGGTCTAGGCCATGTTTTCACTGCCTCTATCTTCTGCATATCTACCTGTATACAAGTATCTAACACAATATGGCCTAAGAGGGCTACTGAATTCAGCCAAAATTCACATTTAGAAAAATTTGCATATACTTGGCGATCTCTAAGAATCTGAAGCACTGTCCGTAGATGATCATGACGATCTACCTCTGAGCAGGAAAACACCAAAATATCATCGATAAATACTATAATGAACAAGTCCAGGTATGGTCAGAAAATGTTGTTCATCAGGTCCATGAACACTGCTAGGGCATTTGTCACTCCGCAGGACATGATTAGAAATTCAAAGTGGCCGTATCTGGTCCTGAAGGAAGTCTTTGGAATATCTCTTTCACGAACACGGACCTGATGATATCTTGATCTTAAGTCAATCTTTGCAAAATACTTCGCTCCCTGTAACTGATCAAGCAAATCATCTATTCTGGGAAGCGGGTACTTATTTTTGATAGTGACTTTATTCAACTACCGATAATCTATACACATACGTAGGAAGCCGTCCTTCTTCCTCACGAATAGAACTGGCGCACCCCATGGTGAGGTACTTGGCCTAATAAAGCCCTTGTCTAGCAAATCCTTCAATTGTTCCTTTAGTTCTATGAGTTCAGCAGGAGCCATCCGATATGGAGGAATAGATATAGGCTGAGTGCCTG
>JACEIK010002854.1:56622-77986 GCA_018107945.1 Datura stramonium
ATGGCTAGAACATGAAATTCTTTTATCACAGAAATGTAGATTGAAGGTTCATGATTCTTAAGTTGGGTAGGATACGAAAGTTCCAATCCATAGGCAATAAATCTTGACTAGCAACCGAAGGAAAGATTAACTGAATTGTATTGATAAATTAATTCCCTGCATGTTCGTTTTAACCTTAGCATGCTCATTACTATAGTTCAGACTCATTTTATAATTTTGTCTTCAATTCGTATAAATTAGGAAACAAAACTCTCAAATCTAATTTAAATTGTAGTCTGCATTTTTAAAGTTATAGTTCATTAACACTTAAGTTGATTATTACCTTAGTTCAGTCCCTGTGGAATCGATACATGGCTTATTTAAGCCATTTTACTACTTGTTCGACCACATGCACTTGCGTGTAGTTACAAAAATACCGCGAACAAGTCACTTGTACCAATGACATGATCCTATCCTACACCTGCTACGTATTATTAGGGCTTACGAGTTATTTAAACTCTTCACCCACTCTGCACTAAATAACGTCCCAAAATGTATGATCATGTACTTCTGCCTACATGAGGCAATTGAAAACATCATTATGAAGTAGTTTAGCTATAGATCAGATGGATGTTTTAAAAATCTCTATGGAGCCTTTCGATAAAAATTTCTTTATACTTTGCTTATGACCCTTTCGCTCAAAACATCATTTATAAACATGGGAGCCTCAGTGCTCCAGACCTCGCTTTGAAAACTTGTTAGCTCTATGCTTAAAATCATCTCATGAGTTTTGAAAACAAGACTTCACTTTAGCTTTTGAAAATCATGCTTCCTCAAAATCTCTTTATGTATACTCTCTTTAAAATATGATCAAATTTATGAAAATAACGCATTTACTTCAAAACATAATGCTTTCAAAACATGACTTTATGCGTTTGGATTGATGGGATATGAGACATGAACCATCCTCGATAATCAACAACTCAAGAATTAAAGAGAATATAATCACTAAACATCAAGAGGGTAATGGCCAATACTATAGGGATTCAGTGGATACAATTCAATACGGGGAATTCATCAATGATCAATTCAATAAATAGGGAAGAAGACAATTCAAGAATTTGGGCAAAAATTCTATCTTTAATATAATAATCTCATGAATAAATGTAGGGCATAAGGATGAATAGAAATCCTTATTTAGGTGAGCCTTACATACGTGGACTGTAGAATATAAACTCATGCTTGAAGAACCCTGGGTGGAAGAAGATTACTTCCTAGCTTCTTGATGAACTTGAGAGATATTGATCTTGAATCTTACATTTTATGAGAAGGAATAAGAGTTTAGACTAATTAAACCCATTAAATATACTCTTAAGGAGTCCCAAAACATTCTGGATTGGGTGATTAAAATATGGAAATTTACTAAACTAACCCTAAAATATCTTCTTCAAATTAGACCCGTCAGTGACAATGCGTCACTTGAAAACTCGTGGGGTCATGTCGTGCCACTGGAATAAAGTTGGTCATAATCTTATTCTCACATCAAAGTTCGTTAGAAAATCTACTTAATCAATCATCACTTGTACTAATGAATCATGGCCTAACTAGTTGGAACTAGGAAGAAAATATCAAGTTTCGAAACTTAGCTCTGGAATGGCCATACTTAATGATATGTTAGGTAACCTAATGACTCACTTAACGAGTCATTATGTAGTTTGGTCTATTTTCAATAATTTTTCTACTTTATGTCTAGGATATAATCTTAGGTACTTTTGAGGATTATTACACTATCTCCTCCTTGTGATCATTCGTCCTTGAACTAAGACTATGCTAGAATGATAGGTGATCTCACTGGGAGTAATTAAAAAAAAAAACTGAATTCATAGAATATGCAACCATAATAAGGACTCTGACATCAACTAAGGGAATATGGAACTGATGAGACTACTATTAGAGGGAACTGTTACCTCAAGATGATGCTGATCTAGGACGGAATAGATGAAGATACTTTGGCCATTATATCTACCTCTGGTTCCCATGTAGCTCCCTTAACTAGCTGATTCATCCATAACACTTCTTAAGAGTAGAGATGTGGAAAATTTGATGGACTAATGCTAATTCTGTTGGCAGTTCCAACTCATAAGCTACCTTGCCATCTCTCATTGAAATTCAATACGGACCAATATAGCGGGGAATATTCTTTCCTTTCTTCCGAAACCTCCGAACACCCTTCATGGGTGAAACCTTCAAGAAAACCTAATAATCTAGTGCAAACTCAAAGTCTCTATGCTTTACATTCGTATCATACTTTTGGTAACTCTATGCAGTCTTTAGCCTTTCCTGAATGATTGTCACGACTTGAACGTATACCCGAATCGTAGACACGAGACAAGGGACCCCGAGAGACCCCAAGTCGACCCATGGAATACGGGTACAACTAGTAACATTCAAATAAGCGGAATGATAATCATAAAACATAGCGGAAATGTTATTATGGCTTTACATCAGGAAATACTTGACATATACATAGCTGAGCACTACATACTTGTCTGAAGGCCTCTAATAGATAAATGGGTTGATGGGACAACATCCCCAACTAACCCGACCAATACTGAAACATAAAAAACATAAAAGTCTATCGAACGACCGTCGGACCATGATGACTCACCAATAAGCTGAAAGCGTAAGTTGAGATGGACTAAGGGTGAGGATGAGCCTAAGATCTGGATCCTGTATCATGAAATGATACAACATATATGTGGTCAGTACGTGGATGTATTAAGTATACAGGCTAAATAAAATGGACATTTTAGAGTAAATAAACTCATAAATATATATAAGAGAAGGACATCATGCTTACATCAAATCTTCATAATAAAACATAAGGCTCAAGACTTTTAAATCATTCATAATCATTTATTTTCATAATCGTAAGTAAACTTTATCAAAACATAACTTGAGCCAAAAACATAAACATAACAATGCATAAAATATGCGGAACAATGTGAGGACTCATCATAACCGACACCATCATGGTAGAGCCCTTCATGATGCCCAACTATCTCGCTCAAGTGGGCAGAGCCGACCCTGGCTTGGCAAACGAAGTTCATTCATTAGGCGTGATATCACATTTGAGGGGATCATTATCAATACATCATATTATTTAGAAACCCACGGAGGCACATGGGACACTGGCGAAGTTCTTTGAACATTGGGCTGCTTGGTGATAAACACTACTCCAAAAAACATGCATATAGGCTCATACGTAAATCAATAACATCATGCATTAAGATTCATTGGCTAAAATATAATATTTATCATCATTGATACCCATTAAAACATGCTTATTCAAGAATCATAGGCCTTTTTCATCGGCCAACATCATAAATCAATAAATCACGTAATTCGCTTCATAAATCATATATCATTCTTCAATATGTGGGCATGTCCCAATACTTCATCTTATTCATTTCTTTCATAATATGCTCATAAAAATGGTAAGTTGAATTCATGCTGTTCCATCATTAATAAATTCAAAATATTGCATATTCATCGTAATTCATAACTTCCATGAACCTTCATCAAATGGGAATTTTAGATTTAAAAAGCTTGAAACATGATTTAAAGAAAATAATATAAAATCTGCCCATCATTCATATTTCAATAATGAAAACTCAATTAAATCATACCCATAAAGAGAAATCACATTTTTATGCATTTGGGTAAAACCCCTTAGAACTTTAATAGGAGTTTTCACGCTTTAAATAGAAATTTTGGAATGGGTGAGGAAGAATTTCACCCATTCTAAAACTCTACATACCTGGGAATGGACAAATTTTGAGGTTCCTTGAATACCCACAAAGAAATTGATGGAAATTTCGAGAAGAAGACCTTGACTCTCCCAAAAATCTTTCTAAGCTTTTTGCATGAGAATGGGCATGCATAAAGGACTTAACTCATCTTATCTCACTAAGAAAATACACAAAACAACGTAGTTTTAGGGTCTCCAAGCATGGAAAAGTTGAAAATTCCCATAATAAAATTTTCCTGAAAACTGCTCCAGGCGGACCAACGACCGATCCAACGGGTCATTGCTCGACACCACAACTTGTGGTATCGAGTCGTTTGGTCCACTGCCTCATGACATGTCTCAGGTCCTTCCCACGACTCGTCAGAATGAGTTGTTACATCAAACGACAGGTCGTTGAATCTACCATCGTCAACTCCTTGACCAATCTAACATGCCTTTCCAGGAGTCTCACCACAACTCGTGGTGCCTTCCAACGAGTTTTATGCACTAAAATCCTCAACCCTCAAACAATGACTAGAAACACCGGGCCGTTGCCTCATACAACAATCGTGGGATGCCCCATTGTTCCCCCCTCAGCCTAAGTCCAGTCCTTCCAACAACTGGTGACAACGACTCGTTGTTCCTAACAATAAGTCGTTACACCATCCGTTGTCTCTACTCCTTCCTTGAACTTCCCAAACCACAACAACTTACTATGACTCGTGATATTCAACCACGAGTCGTTGGGTTGCCCGTCCTGTAATGTTATTTCCAATTTTCTGCACTTTTCAAATTCAACTCCCGAGTCTATTCTTAAGCCTCTCCAGGTTATTAAAATATCTCCCCCTTGGAAACATTCATCCTCGAATGTAGAAAAAAAGAAAAAAACAGAAACATACAATTTATCATAACCATATACTAATCATTTTAACCGAAATTTTCACAGAATGACTAGCTCCGAATAAAACAACATAGCTTAACTGATCTTATACTTCACGTACATATTCATACACATAAAAGAAACTTGCACACTTGACTGAACATAAAAACTAGATAGCGTATTAGGGAAAAAACTGGCACCTCAAGTCGGAACTGAGTCGGTAGAGAACAAATGTGGATATCTAGCCATCATATCTGCTTCGGCTTCCCACGTAGCTCCATCAAAATGCTGATTTCTCCATAATACTTTAATTGAAGCTACTTCTTTGCTCCTTAGCTTACAAACTTAACTATCTAAGATTTGCACCAGAATTTCTTCATAGTTGAGGCTATCCTTTACACCAACGTTGTCTACCGGTACTACTAAAGCTGGATCACCCAAGCCCTTTTTCAAGAGCGATACATGAAACACGGGATGAACTGAAGCAAACTCTTAAGGCAAGTCCAACTCATACGCAACCTTACCAACTCTCCTCATAACTCTGTAAGGACCAACATAGCGGGGACTGAGTTTCCCTTTCTTCCCGAACCGCATGACTCCCTTCATGGGAGATACCTTTAGAAATACCTAATCGTCCACATCAAACTCTAGATCCCTTCTCCTCACATCAGCATACGATTTCTGACGACTCTGAGCGGTTTTTAACTGGTCCCTTATCATCTGGACCTTTACCATGGCCTCATGCACCGAATTGGGTCCTATGATGGCTGCCTCACCAACCTTAAATCATCCGATGGTTGATCTACACCTTCGCTCGTAAAGAGCCTCGATGGTGCCATCTGGATACTAAAGTGATAACTGTTATTATAGAAAAACTCAATCAAGGGCAAATAATCGTCCTAACTTCCTTTTAAATCCATAACACATTCACTGAACATATCCTCAAGGATTTGAATCATTCTCTCTGCCTGGCCATCTATTTGCGAATGGAAGGCTATACTGAGCTTAACCTACGTCCCAAGTCCTTTTTGAAAATAACGCCTGTATTGAGAGGTAAACTGAGTACCTCGGTTTGAAATGATAGACAAGGGCGCTCCATGAAGTGGAACCAACTCCTGAATATACAACTTAGCATAATCATCCGCTGAATCTATGTTCTTGACTGGTAGGAAGTGTGCCGCCTTAGTTAACCTATCTACCACCACCCAAATGGAGTCATAGTGTTAGCGAGTATGAGGTAGGCCTGTAACAAAATCCATATTTATTTCCTCCCACTTCCAAGTGGGAATACTAATATCCTGAAGTATGCCTCCCGACCTTTAATGCTCCACTTTCACTTGCTGACAATTTGGAAACTTAGCTACAAACTCTGCAATATCTTTCTTCATACCATCCCACCAATAGATTTCCCTCAAGTCTCGATACATCTTTGTGGATCCCGGATGGATGGACTATCTGGTACCATGTGCCTCATGCAATATCCGAACTCTGAAATTATCAACGTCCGGAACACATAGTCGGCCCTGGTATCGAAGGACACCATCTCCCCCTTGGGAGAAAACCCCACCTTTTGACTCCGCACCGCTTCCTTCAGCATTCTTAAAGTCGGATCCTCATCTTTTTTATATTTGACATCGGCCACTAAGGTAGATTCTGATCCATTCTGCACAATAACGTCTCCATCAGTCTAGTCAATCAATCTAACTCCCAATATTGCAAGTCGATGGACATCTATGACCAACTCCTTTCCCTCGTCCACGTGGGACACACTCTCCATAGAGAGCCTACTAAATGCATCCGCAACCATATTAGCCTTGCCCGAATGGTAGAGGACACTCACGTCCTAGTCCTTTAATAACTCCAACCACCTCCTCTACCGAAGATTTAGATACTTCTGTGTGAACACATATTGCAAGCTCTGGTGATCCGTACATACATCCACATGGACCCCATACAAGTAATGTTGCCATATCTTCAATGCAAACACCACCACAGCCAACTCAAGGTCATGGGTTAGGTAATTCTTTTCATGAACTTTCAGCTATCTCGCGGCATATGCTATTACCTTCCCACACTGCATCAACACACATGCAACAAAGCCTTCAGTACCTTTGGGCAAAGTCAACACTAGTGCTAAAGTCATTCGGGTCTTCAACTCTTGAAAGCTTTTCTCACGAGCTTCCGACTATTGAAACTTTACCCTTTTCTTAGTCAACTTAGTCAAAGGTGCCGCAATAGATGAGAAACCCTCAACAAACCTCCGGTAGTAGCCAGCTAGACCTAAGAAACTCCAAATTTCTAAGGGATTCACTGGTCTAGGCAAATTCTTCACCGCCTCAATTTTCTGGGAATCTACCCTTATGCCTTCGCTTGATACCACAAGACCCAGAAATGCCACCGAGTCTAGCCAAAATTCGCACTTACTGAACTTTGCATATAGCTGATGATCCTTGAGGGTCTGAAGTACTACTCTCAGGTAAGCGGTATGCTCCTCCTCGTTATGTGTGTATATCAAGATGTCGTCAATGAACACAATCATGAAGATGTCCAAATATGCCTTGAACACCCTATTCATTAGATCCATAAAAGCTATAGGGGCATTGGTTAGTCCGAAAGACATAATAACAAATTCATAGTGACCATACCGAGTCCTGAAAGCGGTTTTTGGGATTTCACTCTCCCGAATCCTGAGCTGGTGATACCCGGACCTGAGATCAATCTTGGAGAAGAACTTGGCACCCTGAAGCTGGTCAAACAAATCATCGATCCTGGGTAAGGGGTAACTGTTCTTGATGGTAACCTTGTTCAACTGTAGATAGTCAATACACATGCGAAGGGAACCGTCCTTCTTCCGAACAAATAGAATTGTTACACCCCATGGATACTGGCTAGGTTTAATGAAACCCTTATTCAACAGGTCCATTAACTCATCCTTCAATTCCTTTAGTTCGTCTAGGCCCATCCTATAGGGAGGAATAGAGATAGGTTGTGTATCGGGTAATATATCGATACCGAAATCAATTTCCCTCTCCGGAGGAACACTGGGAAAATCATTAAAAAACACCTTCGAATATTTGCACACCACCGGAACTAACTGAATAGTCGGGGTCTCGGACTCCACATCCTTGACCCTAATTAGGTGGTACATGCAATCTGTAGAAATCATCTTCCTGGCTTTAAGATAGGTAATAAACCCACCTGCTGGTACCGCCGAACTACCCTTTACTCCAAAAATTACTCAACCGAAAAATGAAATTCCACCGTACGGGTCCTAAAATTAATCAAACAATGACATGAAAACAACCAATCCATGCCGAGAATAACATCAAGGTCAGTCATGGCTAACTCTAAAAGGTTTGTGGAGGTAACCTTATGCAAAACAGCGATCGGGCATCCTCTATATACTCGTATAACTACAACCGAATCACCCACAGGGGTCGAAACTAAAAATGGTTGTGAAAAGGTCTCGGGACTAACACCAAGTCTTCTAGTAATGTAAGGAGTCACGAAAGACAATGTACCTCCCGGATCTAGAAAGGCATAAACATAAATATGAGAGACACGTAAAATACCAGTGACAACGTCTGGCTAAGCCTCCTAATCCTGGCGTGATGCAATGACATAGAATTGATTTTGGCGCTGTCCGCCATCCCCAATAGTCGATGCTCCCTACAGAGCGAAATGGGTTGGAGCTGCTGCTGTCCTAGTAGTCTGTGCACGAACCCTATCATCACCCTGTCTAGCATATGGGCTCACTCAGCGCATGTGCCCAGATCTACCACACCCATAGCAGACATTTGAACCAAGAAAGCACTCTCCAGCATGACTCTTGTCGCACTTCCCATAGGATGGAGAGGTATACTCTAATTGGGTGCCCCTCTGATCCCTCGACCCTAAAGCCCTACTCTTCTAATCAACCCTGGACCTGGATGGAACACTAGCTGATGACGGTGTTGGGGCTAGTGATCTCTGCTAAAACTGTGGATGGTAGCCACCGTTGGACCTATGATGTGAAAACCCACGGCTGCCCTTCCGAGCCCTCTTTGCCTCCCTCTCCCTCGCATAAGCCGTCTCCATCTGCTGGGCGTACAACACTATGCGAAGGAAGTCCATATCCTGGTGGAGCATAGCAGTCCATTAATCCTTGTCTAAATAACCAGCCACAACATGAACGAATCAACTCACTCACGCCCTCTGACCCATCACTAACTCTAGGGCGTAATTTGATAACCAAGTGAACTCAAGTGAATACTCCAGCACAATCATCTTTCCCAGCTTGAGGTTCACAAACTCAACTGCTTTCAACTCCCTCATCTCGCGAGGGAAGAACCTATCGAGAAAGGCCATGTGGAACTAATCTCAACTGATATGGCCCGCTCCCGCTGCCCTACCATCCTTTCATTTCTATATGAGCGACGTCTTTTAGCTGATAAGAGGCCAAGTCAACTCACTCCCCATTTTTCACCCCCATAAACTGAGCGACCTTCAAGATCCCTTTAATGAACTCGTGTGGATCCTCATCCACATTTTATCCCATGAAATCGGGAGGGTTCATCCTCAAGAAGTCTCTATTCCGAGCTGCCACTGCATTGCCATTCTGTGGAACCTACACAACAACCTGCAGGTTGACCTCAGCGGTCAAGGCCTGCACCAACATCTGAATAGCCGCCTGAAACTCAACGTGGGTAGCTGGCTCTGGTGCTTGGGGCTCCTGAAAAGGGGGGCTTGCTAATGCCCATGGTCATTGACATCTCCGTGGCCTTCATCATTTCAGTTCCTCCTTCCGTTCATTCTTCTAGGAGCCATAATTCTACAATCACGAATCGCATGAATTAGAAGGATGCAAAGGCTTTTTCATTGCACTATATAGAATATGAAAGAAGGGAACATTTCCTAAACGTCTAGTAGCCTCTTCGTCATAGGTGTGGCGCGCTTCACACCCATTAAAAACACTCTACTTAATGCGGCTTTCAGACACCCCAGGACACTTCAAACCTATGGCTCTGATACCATGTTTTTCATGACCTGAATGTATACTTAGATCGTAGACACGGGACAAGGGACACAGAGAAACCCCAAGTCGACCCATGGACCATGCATTCAACTAATCTCGTTCAAATAAGCATAATGATAATCATAAAAACATAGCAGAAATGTAATTAAAGCATAACATTAGGAAATACTAGAAATATACATAGCTTAGCACTAAATACTTGTCTGAAAGCCTCTAATACATAAGATGGGTTGATGGGGCAACATGCCAAACTAACCCGACCATACTGAAACATAAATAACATGAAAGTCTGCCAAACGACCCTCGAAACATGAGGATTCACCAATAAGCTGAAAGCATACGCTGAGATGGACTAAGGGTGAGGATGAGCCTAAGATCAGGACCCTGTATCACGAAACGATACAACATAGAAAGTATGCGGTCAGTACGTGAAATGTACCGAGTATGAAGGGTAAGTAAAATAGACATTTTAGGGTAAATAAAACACATAAATAAATATAAGAGAAGAACATCATGCTTACATCAAATCTTCGTAATAAAACATAAGGCTCAACACTTTCAAATCATTCATAATCATTCATTTTCATAATCGTAAGTAAACTTTATCAGAACATAACTTGAGCCAAAAATGTAAAAATAACAATGCATAAAACATGCGGAATAATGGGAGGAATCATCATAACTTACACCATCATGGTAGAGACTTTCATGATACCTCACTATCTCGCTCAAGAAGGCAGAGCCGACCTTGGCTTGCCAGGAGAGGGTCGTGCATTAGGCATGATATCATCTTTGAGGGAATCACTATCAATACATCATATCATTTAGAAACCCATGGTTGCACGTGGTTATTAGAAACCGGCGTAATCTGTTGAACGTCGGGCTGCTCGGTGCTGGACACGACGCATAAAAACATGCATATAGGCTCATACGTAAATCAATGACATCTTGAATTAAGATTCATTGCCTAAAATATAACATTTATCATCATTGATTCTCTTTAAAACATGCTTAGCCAAGAATCATATGCCCTTTTCCTCAGCCAACATCATTAATCGATAAATGACGTAATTCGCTTCATAAACCATAAATCATTCTTCAACATGTGGGCATTTCCCAATTCTTCATCATATTCAATTCTTTCAAAATATGCTCATAAACATGGGTAACTTGAATTCATGCTTTCCCATCATAAATAAATTCAAAATATTGCATATTCATCGTAAATTATAACTTCCATGAACCTTCATGAAATGGGCATTTTAGATTAAAAAATCTTGAAACATGATCTAAAGAAAATAATATATAACCATCCCATCATTCATAGTTCAATAATGAAAACACAATTAAATCATATCCATAAACAGAAATCACATTTTCATGCATTTGGGTAAAACCCCATGGAACTTGAATCAGAGGATTCATGATTTAAATAGAAATATGTGCATGGGTGAGGAAGAATTTCACCCATTCTAAAATACTACATACCCAGGAATGGATTGATATCGAGGTTCCTTGAATACCCTCAAAGAAATTGATGGAAATTTAGGGAAGAAAACCTTGAATCTCCCAAAAATCTTTCTAAGATTTTTGCATGAGAATGGGAATGCATAAAGGACTTAACTCATCTTACCTAACTCAGAAAATACACAAAACGACGTATTTTAGGGTCTCAAAGAACAAAAAAGTTGAAAATGCCCTTGATAAAATTTCCCTGAAAACAGCTCCGGGCGGACCAACGACCGATCCAATGGGTTGTTGCTCGACAACATGACTCATGACATTGAGTCGTTGGGTCCACTGCCTCATGAAATATATCAGGTTCTTCCCACGACTCATCAAGACAACTCGTTACATCAAACGACGGGTCGTTGAATTGATCGTTGTCAACTCCTTGACCAATCTCACTTTCCTTTAACGATCCTCATCACCAGTCGTGGTGCCTCGCAACGTTCATGGTCTCCATCCGTTGGATGCACTGAAATCCTCAACCCTTAAACAATGACTAGAAACTACGGTTCGTTGCCTCACACAATGAATTGTGGGATGCCCCGTTGTTACCCCCTAAGCCTAAGTCCAGTCCTTCCAACGATTGGTTACAATGACTCATTGTTGTTGAAAATGAGTCGTTACACCATCCCTTGTCTCCATTGCTTCCCTGAACTTCCCAAACCATGACATCTTATGATGACTCGTGGTATCCAACCATAAGTCGTTGGTTCTCCCGTCCTGTGATGTTTTTGCCAATTTTTTGCACTTTTCTAATTCAACTCCCGGTCTATTCTAGGGCCTCTCAGGGGTATTACAATGATATTAACATTCTCCATGGCTTGCTGCACTAGGTTTGGTCCTATCAACTATGCTTCACCAACTTCAAACCAACCATTTGGAGATCTACACCTCCGTCAATTAAGAGCCTCATATGGAGCCATCAGAATATTAGAGTGATAACTGTTATTATACGCAAACTCAATGAGAGGAAAATAGTCATCTCAGTTTTCTTTAAAATCAACAACACATGCTCTTAACATATCCTCAAAGGCTGAATAGTCCGCTCTGCCTAATGTTGTGTTGTGGGTTTACAACACTTTGAACACTTAAAAATAAGAAGATATGCATGATCTTAGGTGTGTTTATACGGATATGATGCACTTTTGCTTTGTTTTTAGGGAAATAAGGTGCAGTAGTTGAAAGTTGTGAAAGAAGGAAAAAGAGTGCAAAAAGTGGGCCAAGGACAGACTTCGATATGAGCTGTACCTTGTTGGTACATGCTATAGTGTAAGTCATGATAAATTTCAAAAGATATGTACAAGGTGTAGGTCAGTAACGACTCCTGGTATGAGCCATACTGTGATTCATAGAAAACATCAGAACGATGCACTTCAATTTGTCTCCTGGTAGTGGTAGCAACTATGATCCGTGATGACTACCTATGATTCGTATAAAGGAGCCATGGTGAAGTTCAAAAAGATTTTTGAAAGGTAGATCTCAAGGTACGAAAGGCAACCATGAGTCGTAGGAGAAAGGTACGAGCCGTGCTAAGATACTCGTGGAAATATTCAGAGTATGCCAGATATCTCAGATTCAGACTACATCAGGAATGCATGACTCATAGGAGCACCGTATGAGTTGTAACAACTCCAGCACTTAGCCATATTATGAGCTTCCAGGCATTGTATGAGTGAAGCTACAACTCATATGATTAAGTTATGAGTCGTAGGAGAAGGCGGCAGTAGTTAATTAGTTTTCCCTGTTAATATAGGAAAGGTTTCTAATTATTTGTTTAATTTTTTTGTAGGTTATTTTTGTTAGCAGACTTGAGAGGAAGACTTTCTTCGAGAAGAGTTCGAATATTTTTGAATTCCTTCCTAGGTTTGCGAGTATTCTTGGAATTAATTTCCATTGTTTTTTATTTGTTCTTAGTTGAATATTACAATAACTAAGTGGGTTTTATTTCAATCTGCAATGTAAGTTCTTAATTATGATTTTTTAATGAATGCTAATTCTTTTCTTAAAATCATGAGAGGATAAACTCTCCACAACTAGGGTTGTGGGAACCATGGTGAATTATAAAACTAGGGTTTTCATCTAGTGATTCTAAACCAATATGCATGCTTGCATTTCCTTCTCTTTAATCTTAAACGTTTCTTGATGGAGAGAAATGTTAGGACTTGCCCGAGTTCTCTATTTGTTTGAACCTAGAGAGGTAGAGATTAGGAAAAGAGAAGAACAACAAAGTCTTGAATTCTATGATTTATTGTATAACTTGAGTTGCAGTCACAGAATAGTTAATTTGGACAAAATTGATAACGGTTAAAGTGAATCACTCAAGAGACCTAATCCGGTGATTAAGTATATTCATCCAATTGGGACGAACAAGTTGTTTGGATGAACTTATGTTATCAGTTCTACAAGTTAAGTATTGGGATAGATCACGAGTGCAAAACCCGAAGTAGGTATGAATCCATGGGNGCTAGAACATGAATTTCTTCTTATCACAGAAATGTAGGTGGAAGACGAGTGCAAAACCCGAAGTAGGTATGAATCCATGGGGAACACTCCCGTAGTTAATTGCATCAACTTGATAATAACTTTAATTTCAAAACTGTTAAGAGTTTACTTCTTTATAAACCCCTAAATTTGGAGATAATCGAACTAAAAGTCCAAATACTAGCCTTATTATACATCCTAACCATATTCCCTGTGGTATCAATGTAAGACCCCAAAACCTTCCTAGAACAAACTCAGACTCAGTAGCCAGAATAAAAAATTTTTATCACAAAACAACCGAGACAACGAGTCATTGTTAGTAGTAACGACACGTTTTCATAGTCGCTGTCAGCTCTGTCAGTTGCCTTTGGAAACTGACGAGTCATAGGATGACCTGTTAGAGGAAGTAACGAGTCATCCTATCACTCATTTTATTCCCAGCTCAAAAACCTAATAGACCCTCTCCTGGAACCAACGAGACAAATGATGAGCCGTTGTCTGGTGTAATGACTCGTGCTGTGAGTCATTAGTTGGAGCCCCAATGTGTTGTTGGGAATCTCTTTCAATGACAATGAGTGGCAACAACAACCCATTGTATCACAAAATGAGTTGTTGTTTTTGTTCATGATGACAAGTACAAAAATCCTTCAGAAATTCCAATGGATAGGATGAGAGGTGAAAACAACCTGTTGGTTCAACCAACGAGTCGTGGTGTCATCCTTTAGTAGGGTTCCAATTTTTTGTTCAAAACTCTTGCAGTGACAACGAGAGAAACCAATGACCTAGTCCAATGAGTCGTGGTTCCATTTCATGGTCCAATTCCAGTGATCATCCACTTTTGGCCCATGACCAAGGACTGGACCTGACGAGTCGTGGTGTCAACCAATGACTCTTTGGGCCACTCATTGGATCGCAGCAAGCAGTTTTTCAGTCTTTCTCCCAGGGAAATTTTTGTAACTTTCCACCTTTTTAATCCCTAAACTACATCATTTTGGGTATGTTTAGGAGAGAATTAAAGGGGTTGATCTACTTAATCCTTTCATCTTCTCTCAATTCTCGATTTTAGAATGTAGAAGTTCCAGGCAGACATCTCAGAGCTAAGTTAGGGCTTTAAGTCTTCTTTCAGGTTTCTCCAGATTTTTTCTCAGGAAATCTACTCGAGGTATGTGCGAATTCAACGAGGGATATTACTCTTCCCTTTTTTCCTCAAAACCATTCTAAAAATCTTTATTAGTTCTAGCCCTTAATATCAAAGTTGGAGTTTGTTATTAGTTAGAATATGAATTTTCCTTCTGCTATAATTTTCATGATGATGAGATTTGCTGTTAGTTATACTCCATGTTGATTTCTAAATTTTATGAAGTTACATGAGTTAACTCTAGTTTCTATGAATATAGTAAATTAGGTCTTGCATAATTGTCTAGAACAAATGTTTCTTGACTCTGCTAGTTCTTAATTTTCCATGTTATTACCATCTTGTGAGTTCATAGTCATTTTGAGTGCTAGTTCAGTCTCAGTCAGTAATTATCCTTTTCAGTATCTTTTAGAAAATCAACTTATCAATTTGACTATAGTCAGTTCTTCTGGAGCATAGTAGCACTCCTATGAATCAGTTATCAAGTTGTTCTCTAGACGGTTACGACGTTTTCAAAAAAAGAAGCTCTGGCCAGTCTTAGAACACTAGTTCGAGTTATCAGGTCCTTTAGACTCTCAAGGTACTTCCAGATAAGTATTCCTGAATTAAGTCTTGGGACATTACTTTTGAGCTATTAGCCTTTTTGTCTCAGTTAGGACCTTTAGTGGGAGTAGGACTTAGTACCGAGCCAATTGGGGTTCAGCACACCCAGGTTCCTAGAACTATGCTACCATCGTTGGGTTTATCTTGAACGTGCCTCAAATAGAGTTGAAACTAACCATACCTTATACCCTGGTAATGTATATTTGGTCCTATCGATGGGGCGTATACATCGAACTCCATATTTACCTCACATGGTTACCTGGTTGTTATAGTTCCTCCCACTATAGCAGCATCATATCTCTTGTCAGTACAACTCAGTCTCAATTTCAGCTTAGTTAAGTTATTATTATTTCAGGATACGTTTATCACCATCAGTCAATGCTTGTCTTTATATTTTGGTGTCAGAGTTATATCACAGAACTCATCAGTTTATAGTGTGTCATTTCTTGTTATCTCAACCAAGTTATGTATTATTGTTCTACCTACATCTCACATACTCAGTATATTCAAATTACTAATGCATATTTCCATGTTGTATAGTATTGTGATACAGGTGTAGATTCTCAGTCGCAGCAGCATCAGTAGTTCGCCGTGGATGATTTCCACAGTTCTATTTTAGTGAGTCCTCATTATTTGAGGATGAGGTTTTAGTTTCTTTTAGTTCCTATTTTTAGACTTTAGAGTTAGTTGTGGGCTTGTCCCAGCAACTCGCCAGTTAGTAGTTAGCTTTCAAACATAGTAGTGTTCAACTTATTTTTCTCTATTTGTATAACTTTTCAGTATTTTATCATATGTTCATTATTTCAGAAATCATATGTTTCATTTTTGATTTCAGCTTCTGCTATGATTATTTAGTTTACTAGTGTGATGTTAAACCATATGTTAACGTGGGGTCACTTGTGGCACCAAGTACCTTGTCACGTCCAGGGAGCAGACTCAGGTTGTGACATACTTGGTATCAGAGCACTAGATTTAGAATATCCTAGAATGTCTGAAAGCCTCATCGGGTAGAGTCCTTTTCATAGGTGTGAAGAGCACCACGCTTATGAGGGCGAGGCTTAAGGTGTTTTTAGAAAACTTCCCTTTTGTTCATACTCCTTATAGTGCATTGAGTTTAATTCCAAGAATGTCATCCCAATTCGTGCTCTACTCAATTCAGTGATGACATGCCACCAAGAAGAGGTAATGGGAGGAGTAAGGGGAATGCAAACCAACCTACCCCACCAGCTCTAGCAGCCCCTTAGGACGATCAAGTGTCCTCTGCATAATTTAGAGCAGCAATCCAACTGTTGGCTCAGACAGTGACCAACCAAGTGAACTAGCAGGTGGTCTCAGTGAATGTGAACAGGTCTGCAGCAGCTGCTAGGGTTCGAAATTTCACCCAAATGAACCTTCCAGTTTTTCATGGATCTAATATGGGAGAGGACCCGCAGGAGTTTGTTGATGAGGTATAGAAGATCATCCAAATCATAAGTGTTAATTTCAAAGAGAGTGTTGATTTGGTTTCCCACCAGTTGAAAGGCGTGGCTCAGATTTGGTACAACCAATGGAAGGAAGGGAGGCCAACTGAAGCAGGATCAGTAGAGTGGGACGAGTTCACTACATCGTTTCTCGACAAGTTTTTTACTTAGGAATTGAGGGAGGCCAAGATTTATGAATTCAAGAATTTAAGGCAAAATAACGGAACAGTGGAAGAGTATGCATTGGAGTTCACTTGGCTATCATGGTATGCTCTAGAGATGGTCGCTGAGTTGAGGGCTCGTATGCTTAATTATGTGAATGGAGTTTCAGATCTGGTACTTAAGGAATGCAGAAATGAGATTCTAATCAAAGACATTGATCTCTCTAGCCTCATCATTTATGCCTAGTAGATAGAGGTAGAAAAGCTAAAGGATATAGAGAGGGAATGCAAGCGGGCCAGAACCGGACAGATTTAATATGGCCAGCAGAGGTCAGGCGACACTAGTCGCCTACAACAGCAACAAAAACATAGACCACTAGCACCCACATCAGCTAATGCCCCTTCTTTTCAATCACTCAAGGATCAGAAATATGGAGAATCAGGCTCCCAGTCCCAGAGTCAAGTCTCCAACAACAGCTCATTTCCAGCCCACCCAAAGTGTGGCAAGAATCACCCAAGGGAGTGTCATTTCGGCAATGAAGGTTGTTTCGGTTGTGTCCAGCTGGGCCGCAGATTAAGAGATTGTCCGTCAGCAGGATGGGGAAATGCTTAGTCCACCAAATTAGCAGCCCTAGTAGGTCTCCCAACTCAGCAGGGTACGACTTCAGGTACAGATGGTGGTCAGCGCCAAAACCATTTTTATGCCTTATCTTCTCATCAGGACCAGGAGAGCTCACTTGACGTGGTCATGAGTATGTTATGTATTTCCAATCTAGATGTAGATGCCCTACTAGATCTAGGAGCCACTCTCTTATTCGTGACTCCTTAGATAGCTGTTAAGCTCGATATTAGTCCAGAAGCCCTTGCAAAACCGTTCTCTGTCTCTACTCTAGTTGGTGAATCAGTTAGAGCCAGTCGGGTATATAGAAACTGTTCAGTCTCAGTATCTAATAAAGTTATTCCAATTGATCTTGTAGAGCTAGACATGGTAAATTTTGACCTCATTCTTGACATGGATTGGTTACACTCTGGTTATGACACAATCGACTGTAGAACTAGAGTCGTCAGGTTTAAGATTCCCAATGAGCCAATCTTAGAATGGATGGGTAGTGTTTCGGTGCCTAAGGGTCAGTTTAATTCCTACCTTTAATGCAAATAAGATGTTCTTTAAAGGGTGCATTTATCACCCAGTTCGGGTTAGAGATTGTAGCTGTGAGACCGTAACTATTTAGTCATTTCCTGTTGTTAGCGAATTCCTCGACGTGTTTCCCAAAGAATTTCCTGGAGTTCGTTTTAGCGGGAAGTAGACTTTGGTATAGACCTTCTTTTAGACACTCAGCCCATCTCTATTCCTTCGTACAGAGTGGCTCCAGCTGAGCTTAAGAAGTTGAAGGAACAACTAAAAGACCTTCTAGATAAGGGCTTCATCAGGCCCAACATCTCTCCATGGGGTGCTCTAGGGTTGTTCATGGGAAAGAAATATGGTACCCTCATAATGTGCATTGACTACCAAAAGTTGAACAAGGTTACATTCAATAACAGATATCCCCTACCCAAGATTGACGACTTTTCCATCAGCTATAGGGAGCCAGTTGTTTTTCCATGGTAGATCTTAGATCAGGATATCAACAGCTTATGGTCAGGGAATGTGACATACCAAAAATAACCTTCAAAACTTAGTATGGTAACTATGAATTTGTGGTTATTTCCTTTGGACTAACTAGTGCCCCTGAAGCTTTTATGGACCTGATGAACAGAGTATTTAAGTTGTATCTAGACATGTTCATCATTGTGTTCATAGACGACATCTTGGTATACTCCAAAAATGGGGGGGATAATGCAAATCACCTGAGTATAGTGTTGCAGACTCTTAGAGACCGTCAGTTGCTCGCGAAATTTAGCAAGTCTGAATTATGGCTAATATATGTGGCCTTCCTTGATCATGTGGTCTCATGTGAGGGTAGTTAGGTGGATCCTCAAAATATTGTAGTGGTAAAAGACTAGACAAAACCTAATTCTCCAGTAGATATTAGGACTTTCTTGGATTTATCCGGTTATTACCGATGGTTTGTAGAGGTATTTTCTTTTATTGCGTCCCCTCTAACTAAACTGCCTCAGAAAAAGGTGAAGTTTCAGTGGTAAGATGCATGTGAGAAGATTTTCCAAGAGTTGAAGACTCAACTCACTGTAGCTCCAATTTTAACCTTTCCAAAAGGCATAGATGGGTTCGTAGTCTATTGTGATGCTTCCCGAGTTGGCCTTGGTTGCATTCTGATGCAATGGGTTAAGGTGATAGCCTATGCCTCTTGACAACTCAAGGTTAATGAGAAGAACTACCCAATTCATGATCTTGAACGGCGGCGGTGGTGTTTTCTTTGAAAATATTGAGGCAATACCTTTATGGATTTCACATGGATGTTTTCACCGAACATAAGAGCACTCAGTACGTGTTCAGTCAGAAGACTTTGAACCTTCATCAAAGAAGCTGGCTGGAGTTACTGAAAGACTATTACATGAGTGCGTTATACCACCCAAGCAAGGCCAATCTTGTGGCGGATGCCTTAAGAAGGATGTCCATGGGGAGCGTTGCTCATGTTGAAGAGGGCAGAAAAGAGCTGGCGAAAGGTATTCATAGGTTAGCTAGGTTGGGAGTGCAATTACTCAATTCAGCTAAGGCGGAGTTGTAATCTAGAGTTGGTCAGAATCCTCACTAGTAGTAGAGGTTAAGTTAAAGGAGTTGAAGACCTCATACTCCTCAAACTGAAGGGAGCTGCTCTAAGAAAAGAAGTGGAGGCTTTCTCTAAAGAGGGAGATGGTGTTCTTCTTAACTAGGCAGACTTTGTGTTCCAGACGTAGATGACTTGAGACAATGAATACTGGTAGAAGCACACCACTCCAAATATTCTATCCACCCAGGTGCCACTAAGATGTACCATGGCCTATTGAAAATCTACTGGTGGAACGACATGAAGAGGGACATTGCAGAATTTGTAGCTAAGTGTTCGAACTACCAGCAGGTTAAAGATGAACATCGAAGACCTGGGGGCATGTATCAGGATATCAGCATACCCACGTGGAAGTGGGAAGAAGGGAATATAGATTGCATTACAGGTCTACCTCGTACTCGTCGGCAACATGATTCCATTTGGGTGGTAGTAGATCAGATGACTAAGTCTGCACACTTTCTCCTAGTTAATACTACAGAATCTGCTGACGATTATGCTAGAGTGTACATGAGGGAGTTAGCCAGACTACATGGGGTTCTCATGTCCATCATTTCAGATAGAGGTACCTAGTTCAACTCATATTTCTAGAGGTCATTTCAGAAAGGACTTGGTACTCCAATCAAGATCAGTACAACTTTTCACCCTCAAATAGATAGACAAGAGGAGTTGACTATTCAAAACATAGAAGACTCGAGAGCTTTTGTGATCAATTCCAAAGGCAGTTGGGATGATCACCTACACCTCATTGAGTTTGCATTCAACACAGCTACCACTCCAGTATTCAGATGGCTCCATTTGAGGAATTATATGATAGGAGGTGTAGATCCCTTATAGGGTGGTTTAAAGTTGGCGAAGCTACTTTAGTAGGGCCAGATTCAATTCATGAGGCCATACAGAAAGTGAAACTTATCAAAGAAAGGTTGAAAATAGCTTAGAGCCGACAGAAATCATATGCATATGTGAGGAGAAGGGAACTAGAATTTGTTGTAGATGTTGGGTTTATCCGGAGATTTCACCTATGAAAGCGGTGATGAGGTTTGGAAAGAAAGGGAAACTCAGTCCAAGGTATGTAGGACCCTATAGGGTTCAGATGTGAATTGGAAATGTGGCCTATGAGTTAGAATTACCTTCATAGTTAGCATCTGTGCACCCAGTCTTCCACGTGTCACTGTTGAAGCAGTGCATCGGTGATTCGACCATAGTTGTGCCACTATACAGTGTGGAAGTAAAAGGTAGTTTCTCTTATGAAGCAATCCCAGTTCAGATCCTAGACCATTAGATTTGTAAGCTAAGAAACAGGGAAGTCACTTTAGTAGAGGTTTTGTGGAGGAACTAGCTTGTTGAGGGAGCCACATGGGAGGCATAAACAGACATGATGGGGAAATACCCTCATTTATTTCCTTCCAGTTTAGCTTTAGCATCAGGTATTAAATTCCTCCTCATTTCTCTATTTCGTTGTTACACCCCGTAAATTCTTGACATATAGATGACCTATTCACATGTTGGTTAAGAGTTTTAGAATGCCGTACATGCTAGAAAAAGGCCCGGGGGAAAGATCGGACAAGCGCCAAGTCGGTGCGTCGCAAGGCAAAATGTGACTTATAAATCGCATTCCAGGAATGCGAC
>JACEIK010002854.1:92990-111509 GCA_018107945.1 Datura stramonium
TTATCCACTCATTTGAGGATTAAACATCTTCAAACAAGTAGAAAACATACAAGCAATTGAAATTTAAGAGAAAAAGGAAGAGAATTAACCCTAGGACTTCATCAGCTCAACTGCTTATTACCCACATTCTAGCATGAAATGTCAGATCCCTTAAAATAAAACCTAAGTGTGCTATTTTTACAAGTGATAAATTTCCTGAAATAAATTGGCAACGTGGCACGGAGGCTATCGCGGAGCATCAGCTCATGTCATGGCCTTGTCGCGGAGCCTCACTGGAACTTGGATGCACAGATTCTTAGCCTCAGCATGGCACAGAGGCTGTCACGAAGCCTCAGCTTCGTGCCATGGACTTGTCGCGCACCTTCACTGGAATTCGGTGTGTAGCAAAGTGTTCCAAACGTGTCACCGAAGTGAACATGGAGCATAGGCTCCGTGACACGGTGCCATCGCGCACCTTCACTGGAATTCGCCTAAAATTTTACTCTAGGTAGAATGCTACTGCGATGGTAGCGTGACACGGCCTCTTTCGCGGAGCATCAAGTTTTTAGTATTTTCCCCCCGACTTCCTCGTTTTACTTCCGAGTCCATTCCTCCACTTCACCAACTTGTAGATTAGTTTCAAAAATTCATTCTAAACTGCAAAAACAATAACTAATCAAGTTGGTTAGTATAAATCTACATTAACACAAAAACCACATGAGAATGTACATATAAAAGTAGATAAACAAGTCCAAATTAAGTAATAAAGTATCACTTGGGCATGCAATTATGCCAAAGATCAATTAGTTTATAGTTTCAGTTTGGGAATTGCAGCTCTTTTCCTAGATTTCCAGCAACTTTAGCCTTCATTCGAGGATGCATGATTCCAAGGGGGAGATATTGTAACACCCTGAAATCTTCCTAGACCAAACTTAGACTCAAAAGGAAGAAACATAAATGTTTGTCTTCAAATGACCAAGACAATGAGTCGTTGTCATGAGTAACGACCCATTGTCTTAGTGATTGTCAGCCCTGCAGTTGCCTTCGGGAACCAACGAGACATAGAATGACTCGTCAGAGGAAGTAACAAGTCATCCTATCACCCGTTATGTTCGCAACTCAGAAACCTGATAGACCCTCCCAAGGAACCAACGAGCAAGATGACAAGTAATTTTCTAGTGTAATGACTCATGGTGTGAGTCATTAGTTGGAGCCCCAAAGTGTTGTTGGAAATCTCTTTCGATTACAACAAGTGGAAACAACGATCGATTGTATCACACAATGAGCCGTTGTTTCCATCAGTGATGACAAGTCTAGAAATCCTTCATAAACTTTAGTGGCAAGGAAGAGAGGTGAGTGTCGTCCGTTAGTAGGGGACCAATGTTTTTTTTGAAACTCTATTAGTGACTATTAGAGGAACCAACGACCCCTTGGTTTGTCCAACGAATCATGGTTCTCTTCCGTTGTCCGATTCCTGTGAGGATCCATTTTCGGCACAGGACCAACGATTTGACTCAATGTGTCGTGGTGTCAACAAATGACTCATTGGGCAACCCGTTGGATCCCTGTGGGTAGTTTTTCAGACTTTCTCCCAAGGGTATTTTTGTAACTTTTCACCTTTTTAATATCTAAACTACATCATTATGGGTAAGTATAGGAGAGAATTAAAGGGGTTGATCGACTTAATCCCTCTCATCTTCTCTCAATTCTCGATTTCAGAACGTAGAAGTTCCAGGCAGATATCTCAGAGCTAAGCTAGGGCTTTCAGTCTTCTTTCAGGTTTCTCCAGATTTTTTTTCAGGAAATCTAATCTAGGTATGTGGTAATTCAATGATGGAAATTTCACTTCCATTGTGCACCAAAACCCTTCTGAAAATATTTATCAGTTCTAGCCCTGAAGATCAAAGTGAAGGTTTGTTGTTAGTTTGAGTATGAATTTTCCTTCTGCTATAATTTTCATGATGATTGACAGTTGTTGTTAGTTATACTCCGTGTTGATTTCTAAACTCCATGAAGTTCTATGATTTAGCCCTAGTTTCTATGAATATAATAAATTTGGTCTTGCATAATTGTCTAGATACAAATATTGCTTGACTTTGTTAGTTCTTAAATTTCCATGTTATTACCATCTTGTGAGTTCAGAATCGATTTGAGTGTTATTTTAGTCTCAGTCAGTAGTTATCCTTTTAAGTATCTTTTAGTTTGACTGTAGTAAGTTCATGAGGAGCTCAGTAGCACTGCTTAGTATCACTTATCAGGTTGTTCTCTACACGGTTATGATGTTTTCAGACAAAGCAGCTTTGGCAAGTCTTAGAACACTAGTTCTAGTTATCAGGTCCTTTAGACTCTTAGGGTACTTCAACATAAGTATTCCTATCTTTAGTATTGGGACCTCAGTTTTGAGCTATCAGCCTAGCAATCTCAGTTAGGACCTTCAGTGGGAGTAGGACTTAGCACCGACCCGACCAGGGTTTGGTAGACCCAGGTCCTAAGAACTATGTTGCCACCATACGGTTTAGCCCAAACAGGTCTCAGAAAGATTTAACACTAGCCATGCCTTTATACCCTAGAAAGGTTCATTATGTCCTATCCATCATGTTTAGCTCACATGGTTACATGTCAGTTATAGTTCCTCCCACAATAACAGCACAGTATCTCCTATTAGTACAACTCAGTCTTAGTTTCAGCTCCGTTTAGTTATTCATATTTCAGGATATGTTTATGATCCTCAGTTAGTGCTTGTATTTATATTATAGTATCATAAATATATCACAAAACTCATCAGTTTATAGTTGGTCATTTCATTTCATCTCAACCCAGTTATGTATTCTTATTTTTTTGCCTATATCTCGCATACTCTATACATTCAAAGTACTGATGCATATTTTCTATATTGTATCATGTTATGATACAGGTGCAGGTTCTCTATCGCAGCAACGTTAGTAGTTCTCCGTTCACAATTTCATCAGTTCTATTTTGGTGAGCCCTCATTATTCGAGGACGAGGTTTTAGTTTCTTTCAGTTCCTAGTTTCAGACTTTAGAGTTATCTGGGGGCTTTTCCCAGCAACTCACCAATTAGTAGTTGGCTTTTAGACATAGTAGTGTTCAGCTTGCTTTGCTCTATTTGTACAAGTTTTCAGTATTTTTTCAGACGTTCATTATTTTAGAAATAAGATGTTTCAGTTATGTTTTCAGCTTCCGCTATGTTTATTTTATTTACTAGAGTGATGTTAAACCATGAGTTAGCTTGTGGTCACTTGTGGCACCATGTACTGTGTCACGTCCTGGGTGTAGACTCAGGTCATGACAATTGACCCCAACCTTTTTTGGGTTCTTTATTGACAATATCCGCATCATACTTTTCCAAGGTTGTGATTTGAGCATTATCAAGAGTGGCGCTGTTACCGGTGAATATGTCCTAGGATTAGAGTAATTACTGTGTTTAACTTTTTAGTTGTTATTTCCTCATTTATGTTTTTCTTTTGGCTTTTTTCTATTTAGGTTATAGTAAGGAAACCCTAGTCTCTATAAGAACAAGGATGGAGGATGTATGATCGATAGTGCCTCTGATGGCACAATTTAGTATTGAGACATTGGCAACTGTCCTAATGAATTATGATGGGGATGATGTCCAGGGAAACTCAGAGATGGTCAATTCCCTAGAGGGAATGGGGTCCTAAAATTTAAAACCAAAGAAATTGGACCTTGGTTTAATAAACAGGGAAACCCCTCCTCAAAACAATCAGTCGAGGTACCACGAGATCTGGAACTTAAAGCTCTACCCCCTCATTTGAAATATGCTTTTTTAGGGGAGAACAATACCTTTCCAGTTACTATAGCAGCAGATCTTGTAGACTAGCAAGTGGAGGCCTTGGTTTCAGTATTGAGGAGACACAAAAAGGCAATTGGGTGGACAATTACAGATAACATCGGTATTCCCCCTGGCATTTACACCCATAAAATCTAACTCAAGCCAAGATATGTACCATGCACACAACACTAGAGATGACTGAATCCACCCATGCATGAGGTGCTGAAGAAAGATATTGTAAAGTAGCTAGATGGGGGTGTAGTTTGTCCCATCGTTGACAATAAATGGGTGAGCTCGATATAGTGTGTCCCAAAGAAAGGAGGAATCACAATAGTGCCAAATGAAAGGAATGAGTTGATACCAACAAGGACGATTATAGGGTGGCATGTTTGCACGGACTACTGAAAACTCAATCACTTGACCCAAAGGACCACTTCCCGATGCCCTTCATGGATCAGATGCTTGATAGGTTGGTAGGAAGAGGATGGTACTATTTTCTTGATGGTTACTCGGGGTATAATTAGATCTTGATAGCCCCAGAGGACCAAGAGAAAACCACTTTTACATGTCCTTATACGACTTTTTCTTCTAGGAGGATACCCTTTTGGTTGTGCATACTGGCCATATTTCAACGTTCTATGATGTATTTTTTTTAAACATGGTGGAGGACACTATTGAAGTATTTATATATGAATTCTCGGTTGTGGATGGCAACGTGGCACGTTGGCCAACGCGCCGTTTTGGCTCCGTGCNTTAAACATGGTGGAGGACACTATTGAAGTATTTATATATGAATTCTCGGTTGTGGGTGATTCATTTGAAGATTTCCTTAAGCATCTGAGTAAAGTGCTGAGCAGATGCGACGAAACCAATCTAGTCCTAAATTGGAAGAAATGCCATTTCATGGTAAAAGGGTGTATTGTTCTAGGCCACAAAATTTGAGTAAAAGGGATAGAGGGGACAAAGCCAAAATTGACGTAATAGTAGGATTGCCACAACTTATTTTTGTCAAAGGTGTTAGGAGTTTTTCATGGCACACAGGATTCTATAGGAGGTTCATCAAGGACTTCACAAAAATTGCACAACCAGTATGCAGACTTTTTGAAGGAGTTGAATTTCATTTTTGAAGAAGTGTGTTTGAAATCCTTTGAATGTGTAGAGGAAAGACTCACTTCATCCCCTATTATCATATCTCCAGATTGGTCTCTTCCATTTGAGGTAATGTATGATTCAAGCGAGTTAGCCCTCGGTGTTATCTTAGGCCAAAAAAGAGCAAAGATATTTTACCTAATCTATTATGCTAGTAAGAAAGTCAATGAAGCTAAGAAGAATTATATGGTGACTAAACAGAAGCCACTAGCAGTAGTCTTTACATTCAAAAAGTTTTGGGCATATTTGCTTGGAACAAAGGTGATTGTCCACACATACCATGAGGAATTGAGATATCTAATGTCAAAGAAGTATGCTAAACCAAGGCTAACTAGATAGGTATTTCTCTTACGGGAATTTGAGTTCGAGGTAAAGGACCCAAAGGGGACCGAGAATCAGGTGGCTAACCACTAAACCATGTTCGAGGCAGAGGCAAGATTGAAAGATGAGATTGACATTGATGATGCTTTTCCAAATGAGCAGATGTTTGATGCATCTCAAGATCTGATCCCATGGTTTGCTGACTATGCATACTACTTGGTAAGTGATATGACTCTGGCAGATGTGACCTTGCAGCAAAGGAAGAAGTTCCTATTTGATGCATAGAGGTACTATTGGGATGATCATTATTTGTTTTGTATTTGTGGGAATGGGCTAATTTCTAGGTTGCCAGAGGTTGAGATGTTGAGTATACTTGAAGCTTGCCACTTGTCTCTGGTTGGGGGTTACCACAATGGTATTCGAACTGCTCATAAAATTTTGTATTGCGAGTATGCTTGGCCCACAATCCACTAGGATGCATATGATTTTGCCAAGTATTATGATCCATGCAAGTGACAAGGTGGTATCACTTGTAAGCATGAGCTACCAGTAACCCCAATTTTGGAAGTATAGCTATTCGATGTATGAGGCATTGACATCATGGGCCCATTTCTAAACTCGTATAGGATGAAGTATATCTTGGTGGCAGTGGATTATGTCTCAAAATGGATATAATCCATTATAGTACCTAATAATGAAGGGAAAAGTGCATTCCTACAAAAGCACATATTTTCCAGATTCGATACTCCCAGAGCAGTCATTAGCAATGGTGGTTCGCACTTTTGTATTCTCCTTTTCAGGACTCTGCTTGAGAAATATGGTGTAAATTATAAGGTGGAAACACCTTACCATCCTCAGCCAAGTGGACAAGTGGAAGTCTCCAACAGGGAGATTAGGTCAATTTTGGTGAAAACAGTAAACACCAATCGAATAGAGAGGTCGAGGAAGTTGGATTATGCACTCTGGCCATATGGAACAACTTATAAGACCCCTATTGGCTCTTCACCATATCAGTTGGTATATGGAAAGTCATGCCACTTGCCAGTGCAATTGGAGCATAAGGCATTATGAGTGCTGAAGAAGTTGAACTTAGATTTGAATGAAATAGCCAAGTTGAGGCTCGATCAGTTGAATGAATTGGATAAGTTCTGGCTCCGAGAATATGAGAGTGCAACTATTTATTAGGAGAGAATGAAAATCTATCATGACTAAAAGATTGCAAAAAGAGAGTTTAATGTTGCTGATTTGGTACATCTATTTAATTTGAGGCTCCACTTGCATCCAGGTAAGTTAAAGTCTAGATGGATGGTGCCATACCGAGTGATAGAAGTGTCCCTATATGGTGTTGTTGAACTTGAGAACAAGGATGGTAAGAGGTTCTACGTAAATGGATAGAGTGTGAAGCTGTATATGGGAAACACCGAAGAGGTAAGAGGAATCAAATCAATATATCATGACGAAGCCTGAATACACAAGGAAGTTAAGTCATTCCATGATGTTAAATCAGGCACTGCATGGGAGACAACCCATGAATGGTCGGTGATGTCTACGTAGGTGACAGCTCTTAGAGCGCCATATATATGTCCTTTTCCTAGGTCTTACATTTTTTTGCTTTGGGGACAAAACATGCATTTTAAGGGGGAGTACACTTGTTTTTTATTTTCGGATTTCGTCTAAGGGTTTCTGTTGTCGTGTTTATTTTCTCTCTGACATGCTATCTAGTAGAACCGACATGTTTAGTTTTTTGTTGTATTTTTAACTAGGAGTAGCTTAGGAGTACATTACAGTTGATAGATGCACATGTTTTGATGTTTTGTGAAAAAATGACCTTTTAAAAAATTTTTGGCATTAGCTGTGTATGTTGATTACAAAGCATGACTTCTGTGGATCCTTTTATGGAACTTAGTTGATTAGCATGTGTAATAGTGGCTTAGGTATGCATGAACTAAATAGGTAGAATAAATGCAAACCTGTACCATGTGTGAGTGAGGATTGTTACTTAATTCAATACTGCGTAGAGGATCTAGAACTTGCCCCGTTGGTCTTTACGTAGGTTGTAGGATAATTGGTTAGGAAAGGACCATAGTCCGTGTTTGTGTTAGCCCACTTTAGCTTAAATTACCATACCAAATAAATTGAATACCTTCATCCCATGTTTGAGCCTAAAGTTTACTATTTTTCTTTGATTACCCATTCACCTTTCTCGTGTTTATAGTGAACCTGTTTGTCCCTGGTCCCTCCTTTGGACATTGTGAACCTTAACTCAGGCAAAATTCCTAAGTTGAGGGTGATCAGGGTAGGGTGCGTAGACCGGTTAAGGGTAAAAAAGAAAGATAAAGTCAAGGAAAAGTGGGGTGTGGTGTGAAAAGTCAAAAGAGAAAAAAGAAAGAAAGAAAAAAAGAGTTAAAATGTCCAATGTGAAAGAAAAGAAAAAGAATATAGAAAGACGAGAAAAATACACCATACCCGTAAATGGCAGTTGAATGGTGAAAAAGGGAGGAAAAAGTTGAAAAAGATGAAAAGGGCTAAAAAGTGAAAAGTGGAGCCACAATGAGTAGTTCCTAGGAGGGTTAGCCACTAATATCCAGATCTATCATACCCAGCCCGAAGTCTACATTACAAGCCGAGAAAAAGTCCTATAGTAATCCTAGCCTCACTGTCTAAAAAGCTGAAGTAGAGAAAATAAGATCAAGCCTATGGTATTCATTGTGCGGTATTTGGAACTTCTTTCTAAGAGTGAGAGTCCGGTATGATTAGTCCCAAGTTTCGTATAAACATATGTGTGTTTGTGTTTGTGTGTGTGTATGTGTGTGTGTATATATATATCCGTGATTATTGGGGACTTCATTTGTTATGAGGGTATATGGTTTGTATTGTATTCGGCCAATTGTCTATGTGAGTAGCATTAGTGATAGCTCAATTCTTCGCTAATAGTTAGATTTCATGTCTTGATCCCTCTATGTCATGAGTTGCAGTTGCTTGAGTGAATAGATGACTTGGTTTGCATGAAAGAGGGGCCAATACTTGATAATGGTTGTGTGTGCAAATTATTTTGTGTTGGTTGTAGGTCTTCTATTTTACTTTCTGGTTAAGCGTCGTTTTAGTTTTGTTTTGTTTGCCTAAGGACATGCAAATGTTTTAAGTTGAGGGTGTTGATGTGTTGTGGGTTTACAATACTTTTGATGCTTAAAAAGAAAATATGTATGGTCTTAGGTATGTTTACATGGATATGATGAATTTTTTCTTTCTTTTATGGAAATAAGATGTTGGAGTTGAAAGCTATGAAAGAAGGAAAAATAATGCAAAAATTGGGCTAAGGACAGACTTTAGTACGAGCCATACTATAAGTTGTGGTAAATTTTAGAATATATGTACCAGGTACTAGTTTGTTACGACTCTTGGTACAAGCTATATTGTGAGTGGTGGAAAATTTTAGAAGGATGCACTTGGATTTGTCTCTTGGTAAGGGTAGCAACTTAGATCCCTAATAACTACCTACAATCCGTACCAAGGAGCTGTGGTGAAGTTCAAAAATATTGTTTAAAGGCAGATCTCATGGTACAAGGGGCAACCACGAGTCGTAGGAGCAAGGTTTTAGATGTAACAAGACACTTGTGGAAATATTCATAGGATGCTAGATATATCCATTTCAGATCATGATAGGAATGTACAACTCGTAGGAGCATTATACGAGTTGTACCAACTCACAACACTTAGCCAAATTCAAAGCTTCCAGGCATTGTACGAATTAAGCTACAACTCGTATGATCAATTTATGAGTCATACGAGAAGGCAACGACAATTAATTAGTTTTCCCTGTTAATTTATGAAAGGTTTCTAATTATTTGTATAAATACTTTTATAGTTTATTTTTGCTATCAGACTTGGGAGGATGACTTTTTTGGAGAAGAGTTCATATATATTTGAGTTTCTTCTTGAGTTTGCAAATATTATTGGAATTAATTTCCATTGTTCTTTATTTGTTCTTAGTTGAATATTGTAATAACCAAGTGGATTTTATTTCAATCTTCATTGTATGTTCTTAATTATCTTTTCTTTAATGAATGTTAATTCTCTTCTTAAATCATGAGAGGCTAACATCTCCACAACTAGGACTGTGGAAACCATGGTGAATTAACAAACTAGGGTTTCCATATAGTGATTTTAAACCAATACGCATGCTTGTATTGTCTTCTCTTGAATATTAGATGTTTCTTGATAGAGCGCAACGTTAGGACTTGCTCGAATTCTCTTTTTGCTTCAACCTAGAGAGGTAGAGATTAGGAAAATAGAAGAACAACTAAGCCGATTAGGAAAATAGAAGAACAACTAAGCCTGAATTATATGATTCATTGTATAACTTAAATTGCGCTCGCAGGATAGTTGATTTAGAACAAATTGATAATGGTTAAATTGAAATCAATCAAGAGTCCTAATCTGGTGATTGAGTATAATCATCCAATCGGGACGAACCAGTTGTTTGGATGAACTTATGTTATCAGTTCTACATGATAAGTATTGAGATAGATCATGAGAGCAAAACCCAAAGAAGTTATTAATCCACGGGGAAGACTTCCCTAGTTAATTGTATCAACTTGATAACAACTTAAATTTTCATACTATTAAGTGTTTACTTATTTATAAATCCCACTCCTCCCAATTAGGAGACAATCGAACTAAAAGTCTAAATACTAGCATTATTCTACATCCTTACCATATTCCCTGTTGGATCGACCCTAACCTTTGCTAGGTTCTTTACTGACAACGTCTGTCATACATTTCAAGGGGTGTGATTTGAGTGTTATCACATGCCCTTAACATATCCTATAAGGCTGAATAGTCCGCTTTTCCTGACCATCTGTCTGCGAATGAAAAGTTGTACTGAGGTTCACCTTTGTACATAAACCTTTCTAAAATGACCTTTAAAACTGTGCGATGAACTATGTACCCCGCTCGAAAATGATAGATAATGGAACTCTATGAAGTCTAACTATCTGCCAAATATGAAATCTATGTATTTATCAACTTAATCCGTAGTCTAAACTAGTAAGAAATGAGCTGACTTGGTTATTCGATCTATAATCACCCAAATAGAGTCATGTTGCCTACGTGACATTGGTAGACCAGTGATAAAGTCCATATTGATCATCTCTCTCTTCCATTTGGGAAGTGCTATATTATGAGCCACACCACATGATCTTTGGTTTTCAACTTTAACATGTTTAAAATTTGGCCATCTAGTCACAATGTCTGCAATGTCTCTCTTCATACCATTCCACCAATAAACTTCCCTCAAGTCATGATAAATTTTAGTGGAACCTAGGTGAATAGAATATCTAGAGCTATGCGCTTCTGCCATATTTTTGTCTTTGAGTCCATCTACATTCGGGACAGATATCCTTGCTTGATACCTCAAGACACCATCTCCCCTTTGTGTGAAAACCAATACCATTGGCTTGACATCTTCCCTTAATTGAAACAAGAGGGGATCCTTGACCTGCTTTTCCTTAACTTCTACTACTAGAGATAATTTGTCCCCATTTTGAACAAGCACACGACATTCTTTGGAGTCTAAATGATAAATGCCCAAGCGTGACTATTTTATACCCTAAAAGCCCTAAGATCAGACCCCTGAGTTGAAATGGAGAAAACAGCATTTTCTACACCAAGTCACAGAATGAGTCGTCCTGTGACCCGTCAGGCTGACCATGAGTCATTAAATGTCTTGTGCTGAGGAGTGTTAACTTTCTTGAAATTTTTCAAGTTGGGGTGACAACGGGTTTGACAATGAGTCGTGGTCAGCCCTACGAGCCTTTAGGTCATCCATGATCAAGGGCAGTTGAAGTATGAAGGAAAGGCCAGTAGTGTACCTCACGACTGGATACCACGAGTCATGGTCAATACCACGATTCATTAGGTGAATCTTAGTCAACAGTTGGTTAAGGATTTAATGTTTTTGGGTAGTGGAGGTAAAGGGAGGTGACCACGAGTCGTGGTCACAAGTGATGAATCAATAGGTCCCTCGTGGGGACCCTTTGAGGAAACATGGCTAGTGTACCTAACGATAGGAGATAGCAACTCGTGCCCAGTGGTAACAGGTCGTCCCGTCCCTCATTGGGACTGGCAGTTAGTTTTTCCGTGCGAGTTTATTAAGGGATTTTCCAAAATTCATATGATCCTAAGGCCTAAATTACGTCATTTTAAGCTATGAATAATGAGTTTTAAGAGGGGTAAGTTCATTCTAAGCTATTTCTATTCATGCATGCAATCTTTAGAGGGTTAGAGAGGTGATCAAGCTTAATTCCTTCCAAATTCTTCTCAATTCTTCCTTGGGCAATTAGAAAAGTTGTAGAATCAGATTCTTTCAGTTATGTAAGGTTATGAATCGGTGAATTTGATCACACCCATGCCCAATCCCTCTCTAATTCACAAAAAAATCTATGTGTTGATCCTATGGGGTTTTACCCAATGCATGAATTTCCTAAGTTTCTACCATGAGTATGATCTAAGTATGTTTCTATTATTGAATTATGAATCATGGACAAGTTTTATAATGTTTTCAATTATAAATAATGTTTTCAAGTTTTATAAATTATGATGCCCATCCATGAGAAGTTCTTGAAAATTGAGATCTATGATGTATGTTCAATTATGATGAGATATTTTTTAGAAAAGCATGTTTTCATTTTACCCATGTCTATGATCATGTTTTCAAGTGAATCAAATATTTTCAAGCATGTTTAAATATTAGGAAAGCCCATATGTTCAAGTCTAATTTATGATTTCATGTCAAATTTGCTTACCACATGGTTTTGGAGTCAAGACTCCCAATTATGTTCAGCTTGTGGTATGGCTTAAGCCAAGACTCCTCATGTATGATTTCAGATTTTATATATACATGATTATTTAGCTTTATCACTAGACAATGGTCAGCTTCGTTGAAAAACAATGGAGAGCATATGCATATTTGTGGGAGTAGTGTCTAGCACCTAGTAGGCTAAGAGTCAGTCAACCCTAAGCCTTAGACATACGATCCAACATAGGTATGATCACATTATTTAGGACCTCCTTTGTGAACTTTCCCCTACCCCAAGTGGCCTTCTACTTGATATCAATATCATGGTAGCGTCCTTAGCCCTGACAAGGCTTTGGATGGCTCTGCCCACTTGAGTGTGATTGCCAGAACCACGTAAGCTCTATCGTGGTAATGTCGGTTATATGACGAGTCTCCCATTGTTCCTCATGATTTCAGTTATGCATGTTTATCATTCATGATATATAGATATATAGTTTCTAAAGCATGTTTGACCCAATGTTATGTTTTACTTATGACTATCAAATTTCAGCTTTAGGTCATTTTATTCAATTATGATGTTCAGTTATGTTCATATCATGATATCCGAAAATAGCATGTGAGCCTTACTCTAAAATTCTTATCTTGATTATGTTTTAAATTATGCATGTTTTAATGATTTTACTTACTTGAGCGGTTTTACTTACCTGGCATACTCGGTCTATTTTGTTGATTGAGTTATATGTATGTTCATGCCATGGGTCGACTTGGAGTCTCTCGGGGCTCCTTGTCCCATGTCTTGATCCGGGCCCATGTTTTGGTCGTGATAAACTTGGTATCAGAGTATTAGGTTTTGAAGTGTCCTAGGGTATCTAGAAGTCGCGTTAAATAAAGTCTTTTTCATGGGTGTTAAGGGCGCTGCACTTATGACGAAGAGCTATGAGATGTTTAGGAAATGTTCTCTTTCATGATTTATGTCGTGCAGTGAATTGTCTCTCTATCCTTCTAACTCATGCTATTCGTGATTGTAGAATCATGCCTCCCCACACAATTAATGGTATAAGAAATGGAAATGGAAATGTCCACAAGGATGGCAACGGAGACGGGCGCCAACAGGCCCCACCATCCCTTGAGCACCATGCACCGGAGCTGGTTTCTCATATTGAATTCAGGGCAGCCATTCAGATGCTAGCATAGGCCTTGACCACCGAAGTTAATCAGCAGGTGCTAGCACATGTCCCTTAAATCATGAATGCGGCGGTGGCAAGAGTCAAATATTTCTTGGGGATGAACCCTCCAGAGTTCCTTGGGGCAAAGGTGGATGATGATCCCCATGAGTTTATCGATGAGACTCTAAAGATCACCCAGGTCATGGGGGTGAATAGAGAGGAGTGCGCTGACTTAGCCTCTTATTAGCTGAAAAGGGTTGCGCATATCTGGTTCAAGCAGTGGAAGGATAATAGGGTAGTTGGAGCAGGCCCAATCAGTTAGGATGAGTTTCACATATCTTTTCTAGATCGGTTCTTCCTTCATGAGATGAGGGAGTTGAAGGCAGCCGAGTTTGTCAATCTAAAGTAGGGAATTATGATAGATGTAGGAGTATTCCCTAGAGTTCACTAGTCTGTCTAAGTACTCCCCAGAGTTAGTGGTTGATCAGAGGGCTCGAGTGAGCAGGTTTGTTGATGGGGTGGCGAACTATCTAGACAAGGATTGTCGGACTGCGATGCTCCATTAGGATATGAATTTTCCTCAGCTTGTTTTGTACGCCTAGCAGATGGAGGCGGCGCATTTGAGGGAGAGAGAGGCCAAGAGGGGCAGGACAGACATCTATACGTTCTCCCAGTCAAGACCAGGTGGTGAGCACTGATAGAAGTCCCACCAGAGATCTTCAGCCCCAACATCTTCAGCTATGAGTGTGCCATCTAGACCTAGGCACGACCAGAGGGGACGAGTATTAGTCTCTAGGGATCAGAGCAACAGGACAACAGATTTCAGTATCCCATTTTGCGATAGGTGTTGCTGGAGACACAAGTGTCAGTGATTGGCGGTTACAGGTTCTTGCTTTAGTGTGGGAAGCCCGGACATATGATCAGAGATTTCCCAACAGCTAGACAGGGCCATGATAGGGGCTGAGGCCCGACTTCCGGTTCAATAGCTCTAGTAGAATGCCCATCTCAGCAGGGCGCATCTTCTAGTGTGGGTGGAAGACAGCGCTAAAAAAAATATATGCCTTAGCATCCCACCAAGAGCAGGAGGTTTCCCCAGATGTAGTCACTGGTATGTTATGAGCTTTCCACCTTGATGTATATTCTTTGTTAGATGCAGGGGCTACTTTTTCTTTTGTGACGCCCTATGTTGCTTGTAGTTTTGGAGTCAGTTCCAAAATCCTATCAGAACCCTTCTCAGTTTCTACTCATGTCGGTGATTCAGTTATAGCTTGACGGGTGTATAGAAATTGCCCTGTCACAGTTATTTAGAAAATCACCTCAGCAGATCGAGTAGAGTTATCCATGACCGAATTTTATGTTATCCTCGACATGGATGGTTATTTGCATGTTATGCCTTAGTTAATTGTAAAACCCATTCGGTAGAGTTTCGATTTCTAGGTGAGCCAGCCTTAGAATGAAAGGGTAGTTCAGTTGTGCCTGTACGTCGTTTCATTTCCCCTTAAGGCCAGAAAGATAATCTATAAGGGTTGAATGTACCATCTATTTGTCAAGGATTCAATGTTTGAGACCCCAACTATCCAGTCAGTTCCAGTAGTGTGTGAATATCCAGAAGTCTTCCCAGATGATCTACTGGGAATCCCTCCACGGCGGTAGATTTATTTTGGTATTGACCTTCTTCCCTATACAAAACCTAATCTATTCCTCCTTATAGAATGGCTCCAGCCGAGCTAAAGAAGTTGAAGAAGCAGTTGAAGGATCTCCTAGGTAAGGGTTTTATTTGACAAAGCAATTCCCCAGGGGGTGCACCAGTTCTTTTTGTCTACAAGAAAGATAGTTCTCTTTGTATGTGTATTGATTATCGACAATTGAATAAGGTCACCATCAAGAATAGGTATCCACTCCCAAGAATTGATGATTTATTTGACTAGCTTCAGGGTGTTAAGTGCTTTTCAAAGATAGATCTCAGATCTGGATACCATCAGCTCAGGGTTTGGGAGAGTGACATTCCGAAGAGAGCTTTCAAAATGCGGTATGGTCATTATGAGTTTGTAGTTATGTCTTTTGGACTAACAAATACTCCTGCAGCTTTTATGGATTTGTTGAACATGGTGTTCAATCCAAACTTTGATATGTTCGTGATCGGGTTTATCGATGACATCCTGATATACTCTCGAAGCGAGGAGGAGCATTTTGCTCATTTGAGGGTGGTGCTAAAGACTCTCAAGGATCGCCAATTATATGCTAAATTCAGCAAGTGTGAGTTTTGGTTGAACTCAGTGGCATTTTTGGGTCATGTGGTGTCAAGCAAGGGTATAAAGGTGGACTCTAAAAAGATAGAAGTGGTGAAGAATTGTCCTAGACCGGTTAATCCTTCAAAAATTAGGAGTTTCTTCGATTTAGCTGGGTACTATCGGAGATTTGTTGAGGGTTTTTCATCTATTATAGTGCCAATGACCAAATTTACCCAAAACAAAGTGAAGTTCCAATGGTCGAGAGGCTTGCGAGAAGAGTTTGCTAGAGTTGAAGACTCGACTTACCTCAGCACCGGTGTTAACCCTAGCTGAGGGTACTAATGGGTTTTTGGTGTATTGCGATGCTTCTAGAATCGTCCTTGGTTGTGTATTGATGAAGCACGTTAAAGTGATAACTTATGATTCTAGGCAGCTGAAGGTTCATGAGAATAATTACCCGACTCATGATCTCGAATTGGCAGCCGTGGTATTTTCCTTGAAGATTTGGAGACACTATTTGTATGGGGTCCATGTAGATGTGTTTATGGACCACAAGAGCCTATAATATGTGTTTACTCAAAAAGAGCTGAATCTACACCTACTAAGGTGGCTAGAGCTACTCACGGATTATGATATGAGTGTCCTTTACAACCCAGGTAAGGCCAATGTGGTAGTAGACGCATTTAGTAGCTCTCCATGCAGAGTGTGTCCCATATGAATGAAGGAAAGAAGGAGCCAGTGAAGTATGTGTATCGACTTGCAAGGTTGGGAGTTTATTTTGTTGACTTGACCGATGGCGGTGTTATTGTTCAGAATGAATTAGAATCATCCTTGGTGATTGATATAATAGATACAGAAGACGAGGAACCTATTTTGGTAAAGTTGAAGGAAGTCGTTCAGAATCAACAGGTAGAGGTCTTCTCCAAAGAGGGAGATCGTGTGCTTCAATATCGGGGTCACTTATGTTTCCCACACGTTGATGATTTGTGAAATTAGATGTTGCACGAGGCTCGTGGCTCCAGGTATTCGATATATGTAGGTGCAACAATGATGTACCGTGGCCTACGGGAAGTCTATTGGTGGAATGGCATGAAGGACATAGTATAATTTATGGCTAGGTGTCCCAATTGTCAACAGGTGAAGGTTGAGCATCAGAGGCTGGGAGGTATACTTCAGATATCAATATTCCTACTTGGAAGTGGGAGGAAATAAATATGGACTTCATCACAGGGTTTCCTCGCACTAGTCAATAATATGACTCCATTCGGGTGGTCGTGGACAGGTCGACCAAAACCACTCATTTTCTACCGGTCAAAACCACTAATTCAGCGAAGGGTTGCCAAACTATACATCCGAGAGCTAGTTTGGTTGCATGTAGTGCCCTTGTTTATCATATCAGACAGGGGTACTCAGTTTACCTCTCAGTTTTGGAGATCATTTCAAAAGGGACTTGGTACTCAGATCAAGCTCAGTACAACATTTCACCCGCAAATAGATGGTAAAGTGGAGCGGACAATTCAGGTTCTCAAGGATATGTTGAGAGCATGTGTAATTGACTTCAAGGGTAGTTTGGATGATCATTTTCCTCTCATTGAGTTTGCGTATACAAAGCTACCATTCCAGCATTCAGATGGCTCCATTTGAGGATCTCTATGGGCTGAGATGTAGATCACCTATTGGTTGGTTTGAAGTCGGTGAAGCTACAATGATAGGACTAGATTCAGTCCATGAGGCAATGGAGAAGGTAAAACTCATACAGGACAAGTTGAAAATAGCTCAAAGTGGCCAAAGACTTATACGGATGTTAGAAGGAAGAACTCGATTTCGAAGTTGATGATTGGGTGTTTCTGAAGGTGTCTCCCGTGAAGGGAGTGATGAGATTCAGAAAGAAAGGGAAACTAAGTCTCCGTTATGTTGGCCCATACTAAATTGTGAAATGGGTTGGCAAGGTAGCATATGAATTGGAGTTGCCCTCAGAATTAGCTTCAGTCTATCCAGTTTTCGATGTATCGCTCCTAAAGAAGTTTTTGGTTGATCCAGCTCTAGTTGTTCCGATGGATAGTGTCAGTGTGAAAGACAACCCTAGTTACAAAGAGGTTCTGGTGGAAATACTGGATCATTAGGTTCGAAGGCTAAGAAACAAAGAAATAGGTTAAGTTAAAGTTTTATGGAGGAATCAGCATGTTGATGGAGCTACGTGGAAAGCCGAAGCGATAGATACCCATATTTAATACCTACTGGCTCGGTTCTAGCTTGAGGTAGCTCTAAAACATTTTTCCATTTCATGTTCAGTTCATGTGCCCCAGTTTCTTTCAGGTCTATGAATGTATGTATGATTCATGAATTTAGATCAGTCATGTAGTTTTGTTCGGAGGCAGTCATTCTGTCGATTTTCAGCTTATGTGATCAGTATTTTAGTATGATGACGCCTTTCTCTGCTTTTTTATATGATTTTCAACATTTGAGGATGAATGTTCCCAAAGGAGGAGATATTGTTATACCCTGAAAGCGCTAAGATCAGACCCGGGAGTTGAAACAGAGAAAGAAGGTTTTTCTGCACCAGGTCACAGAACGAGTCATCATGTGACCTGTCAGGCTGACCACGCGTCGTTAAATCATTCGTGTTGAGGAGTGTTGACTTTCCTAAAAATTTTCAAGTTGGGGTGCTATCTGTTAGGTCACCCGTGGTCAAGGGCAATTGAAGTATGAAGGAAAGGTCGGAAGTGTACCTCAGGACTGGACACCACGAGTCGTGGTTAATGCCAGGGTTCGTGGTCAGCAGTTGGTTAAGGATTTAATGTTTTTGTGTAGTGGAGGTAATGGGAGGTGACCACAAGTCGTGGTCACTAGCGACGAATCGTTAGGTCCCTCGTGGGGACCCTTTGAGGAAACATGGCAGATGATGAGCCCGCAAGTGTACGGGGTACAAGTAATATAGTGGCTCTTTTTAAGAACCGGAATGTCTAACCCAAAAGGACTGGACTACGGGGTAAAACCTTTTCAAGTGTTAATTTACTAAAACCATACAGTGAAGACAACAGAGTAACGAAAAATAATTGGTTTTT
>JACEIK010002854.1:140593-152008 GCA_018107945.1 Datura stramonium
GAAGAAAAGATGAAAAACCAAAATGATCAATAATTACATTCCACTACAAATGTTCTTAACCTCAACAAGAAGTGAATTTAGCCACTCATTTGTGGATTAATCATCATCAAATGAGTGTAAATCATACAAAATAATTCAAATAAAGGAGAAAGAGATAGAGAAAAACCCTAAGATTTTCGTCCCCTCAACTGCCTGTAACCCACGTCCTTGCTCAACTAAGTCAGAATTCTTAAAAATAAAACCTAAGTGTTCTATTTATACTAGTGGGAAATTTTCCCGGAATAACAAGCAATGTGTCTTGGAGTGTATCGTGGAGCACTTCCTCCGTGACACGGTGTGTATTGCGGAGCACTTCCAACGTGTCACGGAGTGTATCGTGGAGCACTGCCAACGTGTCACGGAGGTATCACGGAAGCCCTATGGAAATCGCCCAATTTATTCCAACTTTGGTGTTTCACTCCCGATATCATTCCTCCACTTCACCAAATCATAGATTGGGTCCTCCAATGCATTATTTCCTNTTATATAAAATTACATGAAAATGTATAAAATACTTAGATAAACAAGGTAAAACTAAGTTATAAAGTATCACTTGGACATGCTATTTTTGCCCGTGATCATAGATCGCCCATTGGGTGGTTTGAAGTAGGTGAGGCTACGTTAGTTTGACCCGATTCAGTCCATGAAGCTATGGAGAAAGTTCAGTTGATAAGAGAAAGGTTTAAAATGGCTCAAAGTCGCCAAAAGTCTTGTGCAGATGTGAGGAGAAGGGAGCTTGAGTTCGAGGTCGATGACTGGGTGTTTCTAAAAGTATCTCCCATGAAAGGAGTGATGAGATTTGGAAGGAAAGGAAAACTCAGCCCACGCTATGTTGGCCCATATCGGATTTTGAGGTGAGTGGGTAAAGTATCCTATGAGTTAGAGTTACCTTCATAGTTGGCTTCGGTTCACCCCATATTTCATGTGTCGCTCTTGAAAAAGTGCATGGGAGATCCAGCCTTAGTAGTTCCGGTGGAAAGTGTTGGCGTGAAGGATAACCTTAGTTATGAAGAGATCCCTATTGCAATCTTGGATCATCAGGTTCGGAGGATGAGGAACAAGGAAGTAGCTTCAGTAAAGGTGTTATGGAGAAATCAGCATGTTGAGGGAGCCACGTGGGAGGCCGAAACAGATATGATGGCTAAATACCCCCATTTTTTCCCTACCGGCTCAGCTTGAATCTGAGGTATCAATTTTTACCCTAAAACCTCTATTCAGTTTTTCATGTTCTATTCATGCGTATAAGTTTGTTTTATGATATGAGGTATGTAAGTGATGTCGGAACTCAGACCAGCTATGTGGTTCTTTTCGGGGGTAGTCGCTCCGTCAGTTCTCGGCTTGAATGTCAATGATTAGCATCTATATATAGTGATTGTATGTTCTGGTGCTGTTTGTTTCCCCACATTCGAGGATGAATGTTTCCAAGGGGGAGATATTGTAACACCCCAGAAGGGCCCATGAATAGACCCAGGAGTTAAAGTTGAAAAGTGCAGAAACCTAGAACTTGCACCAGTACGACTCGAGGTGTGAGTCGTGGTGAGGACCTACGACTCGTGACTCGAGTCGTGAAGAAACCAGGAGCCTGAGGTGGTGTCGCCGGTAGTCCTACGAACCGTTGTGAGAAGGTACGACTCATGGTTAGGAGTCAAGGTGAATATCTCAATGGTGTCAGAGTGAGTCGCCACGGGTCATCGTACGACCCATAGGATGTAGCAATGAGTCGTGGTGAGGAGTTGTGGTTACGTCATAGTGGTTTGGGTGAATGGTACCATGGTTGATAGTATGACCCATATGATTGTGGTATGAGTCGTAGGTTACCAGTCGTGGCCAAATTCAAAACGTTGGGAAAAAGGGTGAAGTGACCATGACCATGAGAGGTAACCACGAGTTGTGACTTGATGGTACGACTCATGGCACGACTCGTGGTCAGGGGCCAGAACTACTTTTTAGGAAAATTTCAGTAAGGGCAATTTCGACTTTTCAACACTTTTGGCCCTAAACCACGTCGTTTTGAGGTCAAAATAGGGTCTTTAAGGGATGAAAACTCTTGTTGAGTTTATTTTAGCAATTACAAGTGTTAGAGAAGGGGAGTAGGAAGGGTTTCAAGCCATTTTCTTCAAGTTCTTCAAGCTTTCACTTAGGGTTCTTCAAGGGAGTAGGAAATCACGAAATTTTCAGGTATGTGGGGTTTTGAGTGGGTAGTTTAGTCCCTACCCATATCCAATTTCTCCCTAATTCTATGTTTTAAAGTTATAAAGACTTTATGGGTCTTTATAAAGTTTCACGATTCCTTAAAATTTGAGATGAGCTTATAGTAGCATGTCAAATTTGTGAATTTTGAATTTATTTGGGACTGATTTTACTTGTTTATTCTATATTTCATGATTTAAACCTCTAAAGGTATGGATGCCCAATCATGGGGAAATATTTAGTGAATTTCATGGTTAGGATGATTCCGAAAGCATGAACAAGTTTTTATTACATTTTTAACCATGTCTTCAAGTTTTAATTTTCCATGCTAGTATGATCGTTTTCTTATAATTTTAACATGTCAAGTATGTTTGAAACGATGGAAATGCCCACATGTCACTTATGAATTATACTATGATTTTGGCCGATTTACGGGCCCAATTCCATGGCTAGTAATATAAATTCTCAAGTATGTCATGATTCCCATGTTTTCACTAGCCATGCATGTCATGTTATGAATGTTATGATCATGGTGCATGTTTTGGGAGTAGTACTTAACACCGAGTAGGTTCAGGGCCTAGGTTACACCCGAATCTCAAAACTATGTGCCACCGTAGGATTACCTTTTGGGACCTCCTCAGTGACTTTCCCCTATGCCCTACGGGGCCTTTATGAGTGATATTACGCCTTTCATAGTTCATACCCTTGGAAAGGTATGAACGGCCTCCCGACTAGGGGTACAAGTCGGACTTCATGTGTGCTCATGTGAAGTATGTCGGTTATAGAAATCTCCCATTGTTCCACATGGTTTTGAAATATATATGATTATGTTCTTTTGGATCAAGTTGTGATTTATGAAATGTTTTTCCCGCGGGTTATGAATTTGATGAGTTTATGAATATTTTTTTGGAAATATTGAGGCTTACGATATACTTACGATTTCAGTTTTTTGATCATGATGTCCCCACTCCTATAACTTTTATGTTTTTAAGCATTGTTTTGCATACCTTACATACTCATACTTTTCGAGTACTGACCCACATATTTTCAGGATCCGATTCGCAGGTTCAGCATCGTCCCTAGCTTGTGCCCAGTTCCGCTTAGGCTTCAGTGGTGAGTCCTCATGATTCGAGGGCTTCATGTTCATACTTGTTTAGTTATCTTATTTTTTTAGAATGTTTGGGTTAGTTGGGGGTTTTGTCCCTTCAACCCATCTTTTATGATTAGAGGTTTTCAGACTTATGTGTAGTATTTTTCCGTTTATGAATGTACTTTTGGTTTATCGTTCCTTACGAATTCATTATACGATTTTTAGTTAGTCTGTGATTGATAAGTTAAATTTATACTATATATGAATGAGTTAGTGTTATGCTCCCGAAATGGGTTGACTTGGGGTCTCTCGGGACTCCTTGTCCCGTTTCTACGATCCGGGTGTACTCTCGGGTCATGACAGAAGAAGAACTAAATCATAAAGCTTTAATACAACTAAAAACAAAACTAAGAATCTGAAACTCTGACAGTGTCTGAAAGCCATCTATATGATGAGTTGCTGGGACAATCCCCCAGCTAACTCAAAATCTAACTGAATGAAATATAACAAAAAGGAAATAATCTTCGTCCTCGAAAAATGACGACTCACCACTGATGCAGCTGAAAACTTCTAGGCGAGATCTGCTAATGGAGCTGAGATTGAGAAACTGCATTTGTATCATAAAATGATACAGCATAAAAGATATGCATTAGTACTTTGAATGTATTGAGTATGTAGGAGAAACCATAACACGAAGAATAAAATAACTGAACTGGAAAGATATGCAATGACCAACTGAAATGTTGAAACTGAATAAAATGAACTATACTGAGATGGTCAAAATTACCCTGTCTGATGGTCAAAGACATGCCCTAAATCTGAGATACTAATCTAAAATACTGAACTGAGTTGTCTGAAACTGTTCTACTGAGCTAATCTGAGACTAAACTGAACTGACTAGTGGGAGAGTCTATAACCGACATATAACCACGTGAGCTAGACGTGGAGTCCTATGTACACACCCCATTGGTAGGACCCAATATACCTTTCCATGGTATAAAGGCATGGACTGTGAGATCACTCTTTGGGGCCATAAGGCCAATAAAAAATAACCTACGATGGCAATGTAGTTCTGGGAACCTGGGTGCACTGGAACCCCGGCCCTCTCGGTGCTAAGTCCTACTCCCACTGGATAGTCCTAACATAACTACTACTACCAAGCTGATAGCTCGATGCTGAAGGTGCAAGACTAAGTCAGGGATACTTATATGGACATACCTTGAGAGTCTTATTAGACCGAATCTGGAAACTGGTGTTCTAAGACTGGTCAGAGCTGCTTATGTGGAAGCGTCATAACCATCTGAAGAACAAACTGAGGCTAAAGCTGGAGGTTCTAAGACTGGTCAGAGTTGCTTATTTGGAAGTGTCGTAACTGTCTAGAGAACCAATAAAATCTGATAACTGATAACTGGGAGGCACCATTGACACCTCAAAAATTAATAGTAGTCAAACTGATCAGCTGATATTTCTGGACAACACTGAGTCTAATAATGTGACTGAGACTGGAAATGTAAATATCTGACTAAAATTTTCACATGCACTAATAATATGGGAATTTCAAATATGTTAGAATCAAGGTACAGGGAAACTATCCAACACGCAAGATCTTAAATTTTACTAAACTGAGACTTAGGGCTAAATTATACCACAATATCCAATTCTCATAAATGCCTATAAAGAGGAGATAAAGAGTGGTTAAAATCATGTGAGAAATACTACTCAAAATTTTAAGGATATCAGTCTGAAAATCTTCTACATTTCGAATCCACAACGGTAAACTGAAAGAGGAAAATAGCTAAGAATTTGGGGTCACAAGGGAAGAACTATCCCCTTGTTGAATTTCCACATGTCTGGTGAAGAAATTTTAAGAAAATCCCTTGAGAATATGGAAGAAGTCGATTGCCCTAGCTTCTGCTCTGAGTCTTTCTAAGAGAGTTCTACGTTCTAACTTCTGAGAGTCTGAGTGATGAATGAGGGATGAAAATTGTTCAACCCCTCTAAATTCATCAAAAATACGCTTACAACGACGTAATATAGGCCTTAGGATCATAGGAATTGCGGAAAAGCCCTTAATAAACTCGCAGCGAAAAGCTGATTGTCAGTCCCCACGAGGGACTTAATAGGTCGTGCCCATTGACCATGACTCGAGGTCACAATATGTCAAGTACACTTACTAACTTCACTTGGGCCTCACCATGGGGGATCTAAGGGTTCGTTAGTGGTGACCATGACTCGTGGTCACCTCTCATCCTCTACACTGCCAGAAATAACCAGGGGGCTACCACAAGCAACACCAGGACTCGTGGTGCTCCTAATGAGTCATGGTGAGGACCCGTTAAGTGCACTGTCCTAAGGTTCCTCTTCCATCAATCATACCTGACCATGACTCACATGACGACTCATGGTGTTGGCCATGACTCGTGGTCACACCCGTGGTCACTCAAATTCCTAAATTTTCAACCAAGTCCGAACCCTTCCCCACGAGTCACTCCACGACTCATGGCCTACCCCACGGGTCACAAGACGACTTGTTCTATGACCTTGTGTAGAAAATCCTGATTTCTCTGTTTTAACTCCCAGATCTGGTCTTAGGGTTTTCGTGGCATTACAATGGGCTAAAGTTGATTAGGCAAAGGGAGTTATCTATATGGTTTGGATCAAAAATTAGATTTTTCTATGTTAGACTATATTCATGGTATTTGACTATTTGGAGTGTGGATTGGTAAGATAAAGAAAATTGAAAATGTCAGTTATGGATGATTTAGAAGAACTTGTGCCAAAAAAAGGGAACATGAATTGCAATATTTTTACTTTTAGGGATTTAAAGGTGTAACTAGGTGTTTCGCTTAGTTATTTATGATTCATAGGTATGGACTATGAGGCCACACGCCTTGTGTTGAAGAGTTTAAAGTGGTAAATGTGTTTGGGGTAAGCATAAGAGGTTCACATATTAGATACTTTGATATATTCAAAACCCATGAAGTTCTATTAGAATTGTGTGATAAGTTTGACTTGACAAATATGAAAAAAGAAGACATCAGATATTGATCTTTGGTGCGGAGTTGATGATTTTGTGGATTTCAGCCTTTCATTTCAGGAACGACAGCACAAGAGCATTCATGGAGAAAGATGGAATAGGTCAACACAAACTTATAAAGAACTGAGTAGTGATTTTGTGAAAAGTTGTGGTCAGTTCGGGTAACTATTAATATAGGGGTAATCTTCTATTCTACACGGGGTTAGATTGTTCATATTATGTTGGGTGGCTTATGGATGTATTATTGGAAGAGTTACAGTTATGCAGGTTTATTGAGGATTTCGTGTGGAATTGATACTACCTTGTCGATGGAAACTACACGGACAGTTGCAAGGAGTTACATAGATAGTTGATGGTGTATTGAAAATATATGAATAGATATGGGAAGCCTTTGGGAGATCAATTGTTTTCTACAGATTTGGCTTGAGAACAAAATTTCTAGAATAGTGGATGAAACATACCATTTGAAGATTTGAATACAAGTAGATATCAATTTCTAACTCAGTTGCTTTAGTTTGATGAAACAAAACTATTAGACTTGGAATTAGGGCAATTTGCCTTGGATAAGGCTAGTTTCTAACAGAAATACTTGCAAGGCAAAGATCCTTTTATGGCATAAGAGAATCATGATTCAAACTTGTGGTGTGTGACAATGTGTTTTCTAAGGGTTCTTGGTACTAATAGCTTCTTTGGAAGATGTGAAAGGATAATTAATTGGATCAAAGTATTTTACTAGTATAGAGTCCGCAATGAATTTCCTTATAGTAATTGGATTGTGTGACTACGATGCATGTTGATGAATTAATTATATTCAGAACTATGATTATGATCAAATTAGGTATTGTGTGTAGAGACAATTCAAATATATGAAATTCAGTTGTTTTGAGAAGTTTTGGTTTTGAAGTAAGGAGATATAGTCTTATGGGCTAAAACAAATAGATATTTGACAGTTAAGGTAAACAAGAAGAACTACTGATGTAAATTTTTTCTTGAGAGCTCATGAAGAGGCCTACTAAGGGTATTTACAGCTCCTAGACAGTCTTAGTACTTTTCCATGCCCGTTTGAGAACGAACGAATGTTCAAGTGGTGGATGATGTAACAACCCACATGGTCATTTTGTGATTTTTGACCCGTTTTCCTAGTTTGAATATTTTTATATCTTCATTTATTATTTATGACTTGCAGAGATGGATGACACAATTTCTGAGATGATCCAATAAATATTGGATGAGATTTTTTATTTTGTAAGGTTTAAAGTTTGAGAGGTTTGACTAAAGTTAACATTTCAGGTTAACGAGCTCAAATTTGGATTTTGAAAGCTATGTTAGTTTCGTATGGTGATTTATAACTTAGTTGGTTGATTTGCATGGATCCCCAGGGATTGAGGTGGACATCACTCCAGCAACCATCAATTATTTGTTCTGGGAGGATGAGATTGACAATGGCTCAGAATACATGGCCAGGATTGCTGACATGAAGAACCAATTCACATGGATAGCTCCTATCATTGCTGCAGACACACCTTTCTGGGCTATTATGGGTGGCGAAATTTCTCGCCATGATCTAAAATTTTAACCCAAGTTCTGGCTAAATTTCATCTGTGGCCGTATCATACCCTCCAAGAATGAACAAAGGGTCATCCTGGAAGTGACTATCCTTATAGCTTGCATCATGAAAGGGGTCCCCATAAACTTTGGGGAGATTGTGGCTCAGCAAATGAAGCGGAAAGCAACACAGGCTAGCACATCCATGCCATATGTTGTGCTCATCTCTCAACTGTGCTTGCAAGCTGGAGTGCCATTATTCCCAGATGAGACCCCTGTTCCTGCTTCGAGTGTAATCGCATTAGATTGAAAAGGGATGCTGAGGCACCCGTGGTCAAGCGGAAGCAGATGCAAGCTTTTGATTTATCGGAAGGTTCTCTGTCTCATGGTTCAGAGCAGTCTCCACAAGCCTCGGATTTGAATATGCATTACTCAGAAGCTTCGGGCCATACCTCTAGCGATATACCTACGCCGGGAGCATCACCCCCTCCAGCATCTTCCCAACCAAGCGGTCTCCACAAGATGGTAGAAATAACAAACTCTTATGAGAGTCAGTTTCAAAAGTTTGCTAGGAACCTCCCTGCCGTCATATCCTGAATGGTAAAAAGGGAGATGAAGTCTATGTATAAGAGTCTTACCACATTGTGCAAATGGGTAGATGTTGTGGAGGGGGTTGTCACCTCTCTCTGAACTGAAGTAAGGGAGTGGAAATTTCATACATCCGTGGAGGTGCCTGATTTAAGTGTCTTGACACTGCAATGGCTGCCCTATCTACTGTCCGAGGCCCTTTACATGATTTATTCGAGGTCTTGGGAGATGACGCTGATGATCTGGGTGAGGCAGGAGTAGGTGCAGACGATGATTTCGATGATGAGGAGTGACCCACTCAAGGAGTCTCTCGCCCTTTTATTTTGCATGCCTACATTGGGGACAATGTAGCCTTTAAGTTTGGGATGGGATGAGTGTTTTATCTGGGGGTCATTTGTGTCTTATTTTGTTGATATTTTGATGTAGCGCTTGTCGGGCTATCTGATAAAGAGTGGTGAGACTTTATTGGGCTCAAAATTTATTTTTAGTATTGTTAATGATTTCCCTTGCTGGGCTGGTTGTGTTGATAAAATTTTGAATGAATGAAAAGAATGATGTTAGTGTGCTAGTGCTGAAAAATGGGTGGTTTCTTTGAATTGTCAAATGTTGTTTTGTGACCCAGACTCTTTTGTTTGCCTATGTAAATAGTAGAATAGTAATCAAACTCAAGGATTTTCTTCATATCATGGTTCTTTCCCAAGGAGCATTTTTCTTTTTCTTTTCTTTTGTTGCCGAATAGGGTTGGCACTTCCCAATGATAGATTTTGAGGCAACTCTCTTAAGAAAAAATTGTCATGTCTTTCTTGAGTCTTCTATGGAGTTGTTTTGAGAGGTACTACCAAAAATTTTGAAATGTGGCATGCAAATGAGAAATGAAAAAAAAATGGGCATTTGAAATGATAAATGTAGCACTCTTTTGGTCATACATTGTAGATTCCTTTTTTGGCTTATGAATTTTCATGCTCTAGTTTCTTGAATCAATATCTTGTAATGATAATGACTTTTGTGAAATATTTGGGTGTGATGCCTTGTGTGGTAAGGATCTTTATGAATCTCATGTATAGCTTCTTGTCTAGAAGTTTCCCTAAGTGTGACTCAAGGAGAAATCCTAGATGTAACTGAACTTAGAACATGATTTTAGGCTTGTATTTGACCGGTCACTCTACCCAAAATGGCCTCCGAAAATGTCTTCCGTTGCTAGCCAATGTTGAGCCTTTCTAACTATTTATTTTTGGAAACCGCATTACAAGCCGATGTCCTTTCTTGATTCCCGCTTCTTGGCACCCATCCTCCCTAATTTCTAGTGGTGAGCAAATAAAAAAATTAAAAAAAATAAAAAATGTAGGCTCAAAGGCCTAGGGAGAGATAAGGAAATCTGTGAGTAAGAGGTGAAGAGCCTAAGTTTGGGGGTTTTCAAGAAAGGGGGATAAATAAAAAACATAAATTTGAGGTAACACCAAATTATGAGAAAAAGAATGAAATGATGATCTAAGAAACCTTAAGATACCAAAAGAGAAAAGAAAAGTGAAATAGTGTTACCTCTTGATTAGACAAGGCTTAATATGATAGCCAAAGGAGCTACAAGGAATATATTTGAACTATAAAAGAGAAAAATGGTTGCAAACGGAGGAATAAGGTGAAGCAATATAAAAAGTTAGATGGGAAGGGTTGAAGTGTTCACATAAAAGCATTAGGGAGGATCTAGTCATTAGAGCCACATAATTGTCTTACAATTACCCCTAGCCTTCTTCATGACCCGCAAATCCTAATTGATTTTGATTATAGCTGCTCTACATTAGTGGCGAATTACACGAAGGGAAAGCTCATGGGTCAAGTTGTGTGCATGAAGATTTCTTTTGGGAGAGTGAGTGTGACTATCTTTTTCTAGAATCCCTTGTGTGTGCACTAATTCATAATAGAAAAAGGGATTCTGTCCTTGGTGAGTGGCATCATTCCTTTTGAGGACACACTTGCATTAAGGTAAATGTGTGATTGAGGCATAAGTAATGTGAGCTCTAAGGCAAGCTTTCAATGTGCAATGATTATGAATTGAGATGCTATGTGTATTTCTTTGGATAAGTCATGCCCTTGTTTTGCAAAATGAAAGCATTTGTAAATCATGCCTTTGAATTGTGGTGGCCTATTGAAATGTTTTCATATATTTTTCTTTGATTTCTTTGGGGAATTTGCTTCTCTTTTTCAGTGAGTTGGTGAGCATTTCTTTTGGGTTGTCATGGAGTAAGTGGTCATTGATGTCTAAACTCTTGTGGATTAGCATGTTTCTTAACTGATAATGTCACGCCCCGCCTTAGGGGGTATGACTGGCACCTGGTGCCCTAGTAGGACCTGGACTGCTAACTGGTGAGCCCAAGCACATCTGGTGCCTGGCTAGCTCTATCTTAGATTTCTGGNAAGCACATCTGGTGCCTGGCTAGCTCTATCTTAGATTTCTGGAAACAATGGGCTATATAACGGCTGTAAATACAGCCTCCGGCCGACTGGGCCTATAGCCTCCTGTAAATGATTTCAGCTAACCAGAGACATACTTATAAAGGGGAACCTATGCGGGCCGACAAGGCCACCATTCTGTCTAGTAATTTGAACTCAATAAAAGAATACTATATAACTACGTGACCGGCAAGGTCACCACTACCATCAGACTATGGCCCTACACGGCTAACACAATCAATAATGCTCAACAACTAAACACAACGCACGGTCTCACACGACCGGCACAACTAACAATAGGGAGATGTATATTTACAATCTGCAAGCTTCTATGAGTATTGATAAAATTATTAGGACAGGGCCCCGACCTACCCATACTGTACAACAGAAGAAAATGAACTACACCTCTGAATATCAAGCTCCGGATGACAGGAGCTGATGACTCTATAAGCTGGCTGGAATCACGAGGGATCGCCTC
>JACEIK010002854.1:170641-190722 GCA_018107945.1 Datura stramonium
GGGGTCATTGACCTCACACTCATCATTTTTTCATGCTCCTTAGGTTTCACTTTCATGGGTACCCAGAGTTCACTTGATCTGTTCTTAAAAACAAAACAAACAGAAGCAAGTGAAATATAACCAAAATTACAAACAAACTGAAAAGAAAGTGTACCTATGGTACTCTTGGATTTCCTCCCAAGCAACGCCTCATTTTACGTCCTGGCACGACGCATAAAGTTTTTTCACCAGTTTTCCCTCCTCTTTGACGATATGAATCTCACCCCTAATTTCTTCTCCAATTTCCTCATATGCTCCAGGGTGGTGGTGAAAAAATAAAAGGACCAAGCAGCACATGTCGCCTCTGGCACTTCTTGGCCCTTAAGTACGTTAAGTCATTTTGTCTCTCAGAATCAGCAAATTTCAAAATATACGGGGCTTGTTCCTCCTCTAGACCCTTGTTTACAAGCTTGGAAGACTCTATTTGTAAGTTGTCAACCAAACTGAATGTCGAGAAATGCTTTGATTGGGGTACAATACACCTCAACTCTGAAACTGCATTGTGCTTGACCTCCTTAATTATGTTACACCATCTCCACATCAACATCTGACTCAACATGAATGTTAAATGGTTGGAACTCTATCTCTCCTTTCATGAATGGATTGGCCATATGTGTGAGACCATCACAGAGACTCTTAGGGGATTCTAACTATTGAGCTTGTTCCAAGAACTCATCATTTTCTTCTCTTTGTAGTCCCTCTTGAGTATTGGCTAAAATCGTTACTTGGAAATCAACACAATCTTCAGCCTCAGTCATCAACTCCGTGAACTTGTCTCTTATCATTTTTAGGGCCTCTACATTTTGCTTAGTCTGAAACCCTATTACTTCCATCTTCTCCCTCATCACTTCTGTCTGCTCAAGGACCTATCTTAACATGTTTTCTATCTAAGCTTGGTGTTCCAAGTCCTCCTTTTCATCATTAAAGTACTCATCAAAAACAACAGAAGGATCATAGTAGGGGCTTGGGGGAGGGGCATACAAATTTGGAAAACTATTCCAAAGGTCATCCTGACCACCCCATATATTGCAAGTGAGTTAGTTTTTCCACAAGTGGGGTCCTCCATATTTCAGTCAAGACTCATCGAAATATGAGTATCCACCATTCAACCCGTTTGTGTTCCATGATGTCATGTCAAGAAGACTATCAAACTCAAAACAAAAATAAAAGAAATCTAACGATAATGTTTTTTTAACACAGAAAATTTTACATCAACATAGAAACAAGAAATTCACAAATTTTGCCTGTCCCTGACAACGGTGCCAAAAACTTATTTGTTCCCCAGCACATGCACAAGCATACACGGTCGTATAAGTATTACAATGGCCCTTTTTAGGACCAGGATGTCGAACCCACAGGGACTGGACTAATTCAGCAAGTATTCAAGTTTAAGTGTTAATTTAACCTTAACAAGTGTTGATTGAAGAGATTTTGGATAATTTTAAATAAATCTAAAGGTGATCACAAAACAATAAAGAAACAATACAAGAAGCAACTAGGGTTAAGGCCTGATGATCATGCAATACTAAAATTCACAATGGTTCAAGTACATAAATTTCAATTGTTGTCTCACAGAGTTAATATGCAGTGTTCATGATCTCTCGAGCCTCTAAACACAACAAACTACTCTCACACCTACATCGTTGAGCGGGGATGTGATGTCCTAAGTTGTGAGCAATTTAACTCTGTGGGTATGGTTTACGGAGTTTGGCCCTTTATTATGGACTTTCGTACCTCTAATCATTTAACCTAACTTAACTTCACAACAACTTCTATGAGAGATGATGTGAAAATTCTAAGTCGGTGTCTAGCTATCATCCCGTTTTACTAATCAAACATGGAAAATTAGGTATAATTTCTATCCTAACCGCGAATCCGATTGTAAAGATAAGAACCTGCTCCCTCATTCTTTTGTTCTAGCCTAGGGTTCCTGTTTCGATCTCTTACCTAAGCTTAACTAGTTTTTTTTTATGGTGATCAAGCATAAAAACAACAATAATGAATAATATAAGACAAAAAAACAACTAAAAACTCAAACCTAAGAAGAATTCATACAATTACATTCATAGCATGTGGCCTCAACCCTAGAGGAACGGTTTTAACCACCCATGTACGTACAAATACTCAAAAACATAATTAGAGTAAGATACTTGCGAGATTAGTTGAAAGAGAATGAAAAATAACAAACCCTTGGTAGAGTTCTTCCTTTCTCCCTTCGCTCCTTTCTGTAGATCTCAAAATATTTCATGATAAAATGAGATTAGAAGCAAAGGGTTCAATTATAATAAGTTGGAAACATGCAAAATTTGGCCTGTGGTTAAACAGCTCTGTGTCACGCTGGCTATCGTAGAGATTTGCCTCCATGACATGCTGGATATCGCGGAGATTTTCCTCTGTGACACTCTTTTTTCGTGGATCTCACTATTTGGTATCCCCTGCTCATATAAATTAATTCTTTGCTCCATGGCACGTTGTTGAACGCCCCAATGCTTCTCCGTGTCACGGAGTTGACTCCAAATTTCTTTTTTAGCTTGTCTCATCATCCATAACCCGTCTCTTAAAGTCTATCTTTAAGATTTGGACCATTATCTTCACATTGAGCTCCATACATTGGCAATTTCGACCTACAAAGAGAGCTAATCATATTTGTTAGTCCATGGCCACAAATTACACAAAATACATGAGATTATTCTTAAATTAAGGTACAACATTGATATAAAATAGTATTTGGGCATGTAAATATGGCCAAGATCATCTTGCAACCACCTTTCAAAGATGCTCATGAGTAACTCAATGATTGCTTAATAGTAACAACTGTGGTGTAAAACTAATTCAAATTGACAATCAACACAAGAGTATCAAGCGCTATTACCCGGCAACGGCGCCATTTTTGATAACATCCAAAATATATTCTTCATACAAAGAGTATACACTGTGATTGTATCAAAACAAATATCCTGACGGATGTCGGGGTCAAATCCCATAGAAACGAGTGAATGATACGCACGAGTGTCATTTGAGAAATTCAATTTAGCTTGCACCACTTGAGAATAACAAGGAAATATACATTTTGGGGGAGATCGAAATTTACAATTCAATATAACTTCTAATTTGGCTGACTACAATAGCAAAATTACCAAGGTTGTCGACAAGAAAGTGAAAGACTAGAGGTGTGGTGTGAATGATATGCTAACTAAATAGGGTCATGCTAGGTCATCTCATAAGTTCAATTTGTGTAAATAATCTCAGAAAAGTGGGAATTTAATGCTTTTCAACCTCATAAATACCTCTTTCTAGAGTTCTTTCAAACCCCTAGACACCACTAACTCAACCCGATCAGATTTCAATTAATAGTTGCACTAATTTATAGCTATTAGCTATTAATTAGGAGTGAGGATGTAGTTTTGGCTATTTCCAGCCCAATTTCACAATCTCTCATCCAAGTCCACCATTAAATTCTCTCACAATACTCATTCTTCTTTTGCAAGAAAAAATCAAGTAAGAACAATTAGACCTACATCACCAACAATGGATATTCAATTATAGATTGGAGAGAATCTAATAGATTTACACTAATTAAATAATATTGAGATGACTCTAGCAATATCCACTCTAGTTAAGCATTCATCACCAGACCCCTCTAGTTAATTATTTAGCTACTCATAGTTAAGAAATTCAAAAGTATATTTTACAATAAACTCATTGAATTCAATAATAGGAATAGAAAAATCAAAGTCAACAAAAAGTCTTCAACAATTGTAGTACCTTGCTATGGAGGAAGATGAAGAAGAAGAAAAAGAAAACAATTCTTTTCAATTTCCACCAATCAAATCCTTACTTTACTCTAAGCCAAAAGAATGTTCTCAAAGCTAAAAGTTAAGATATGATGAGTCTAGAGTACTTCTCTCTAGAATATATCGAGAAGTAGGGTATCCAACTATCTCTTTTTTCGTGTTGGACATTTTTACCCCTGACCAACATTCTGGTACTTGTGGGGGTACCGGCGGTTCGCTGGTTACATTCTGCGAACTTCCGGCTTTAATTTATTTCTCCTCCAGTGAGTTCAATAGCCTTAGGTGATTCCTTCGGCGTCTCATCGGTATCCACCCGCGTGCCGCCGATTCTATTCTCTTCGATGCAAAATTTTTAGGTGTCATTCGGTGAAAGGCCCGGCGAGTCGCCAGTTGAAGTCTGCTTTCGCTGATTGATATCATTCCCATAGACAGTGGTCATCAACTCTTTGTCGTTGTTTGACCGGTGTTTGAGCGACGTTTCACCGGTCTTCTCTGGAGAAGCTCCGGATTTCACTTGATTCCCTTCTTTTTTATCCCTTTCTTGCTCTTTTCTCCAAATCAGATATTTGTACACAAAAAGGCAAAAAGGGCATAAAATCCATCTAAATGTTTTGACAACTAGAATAAAGCTCATGCTGAAAAGTATAATGAGTTGGTAAATTACCAACTCATTAGACCCTCGGAATTAGCATCCCGAATATGCGCTACATATGTTGAACAACCCTGCTCTATAAACTTATGAACATGAATATAATAGATGAGTTTCTTAGGAGTAGGGCTATAATTCCCTTTCAAATCCAATATGGACGACCCCGGCCCTAACATAGTGAAGGCCTTAGCATGGAAATCCAGAAATTGTAAGGGCACAACCAGCTCGTTCCCGAAATCACATCAAAATCAACCATGTCTAAGATCACCGAATTAGCGTCAGTGTCACAACCTATGAAATCCAAAAATAACATACAACAGACCCTATCGACCACCACAGAGTCCCCAACAGGAGTAGACACGTGAATAAGGACAACAAGTACATCAAAAATGTTTCAATCCCTAATCAAAGTTAGTAGAAAATAAGAAAAAGTAGAACTCGGATCAAAAAATGTCATAGCCACTCGATCACAGAAAAGGATAGTACCTGTAATGACGACGTATGAAGCCTCTGCCACTGGCCTACAGGGAAAGCATAGAAATCGGCCTGATTACCCTCCTGAGAACCACCTCGGTTGGGCTGTGCCACCCCTACCCTCCAGAGCACCTCCTCTAATCTGCTAAGCACCCCTCTAATAGATGGTTGACAACTCTGCCTGAGCTATGGTTGATCTCTGCTGAACGCACTGCCTCCTCTTTTGGCAGGGGCCGGAGCTCAAGGAGTAGGGTGCGGAATAATCTATCCACCCTAGCCAAACTTGGGACACCATCTACGAATATAGACATACTCCCCGCAGTCGTGGTATACCTTCTCGATCACTGGATTCTGAGCCGGAAAAACTGAAATAGGATGAGCCCTGAAGTCTGAGTGAACAACATGAGTACCCCCGACTGAACCTGCTAGTCTGGGAGTATTGCGTGATGCGCCTCCAGCTTACACCTGCATAGACGACTAAACCGGATGACCAGAGAAAACTGTGTTATCGGAGTCCTAGCAACAGGACCGTTGTAGGAGCTCACCCTCCGAGCATTCTTCTCGACATTATTTGCATAACCCTCCTACTTCACCCCCTCTACATTATTCACATGCTCTACCACCTCCCAAAAGGTCTTACTTGAGGAGACTATCTAAAGGGTTGATAACTACAGACCAAAATTCAGGCCTTTGACAAACTGCCTAATCTTCTCTTCCTCTATGGGCAGTAGGGGTAAAGCATACCTGGATAGTGAATGGAATCGAGCCTCATAGGCTACAATAGAAGAGCTCCCTGACTCGATGGTGGTGAACTCATCCCATCTCTTATCTCTCAAGGTGTGGGGTACATAGTTCTCCAAGAATGTGGAGTAGACTTGGGTCCAAATCAGCGGCGACAATCCTGCTGGTCTACACTCAAAAAAGCTCTCCATCGGAGCTTAACATTACCCATCAGCTGGAAAGTGACGAACTCTACTCCATACTTCTCCACCTTCCCATTTTTTCCATCCTCTCATGGCAGTCGATAAGAAACTCATATGTGTCCTCCGCCATAGTATCGTACAGTGGGGGGGGGATCCATCTTGGCGAACCTCCTGAACAAGTGATGTTCTTCCCTTATCATCACAGGCCCAACCACCGGCCTGGGAAACATGATTGCCTTGGACATGTCATTTATAGGAGAAGCCACCACAACTGCAAGCTAGATCCATGATTGTTGTCTGGTAGGAGTTGCTAGCGTTGACCCATTACCCACGAGGCCACTCATAAGGTTAAGAACCTAAGCCAAAACCTCAGAGGATGTTGTAGCGGTAGGAACCTCTCCCTGCGCCCGTACCTCTACCTCTACCACCACCCTTTCTTGAAATGGGGGCGGTACCGGAGATGCTGACCGTTCTCTAACCGGAGCAGGAGTGTGAGCCCCTCCTCTAGCTGTGGTAGGCCTTCGCACGCATCCTCATCCCCTTCCTTTGCTACGAACTGCTGCTGGCTCGGGTGTTATGTCTTTGACTCCATTAGTAGTTGTTAGATACCAATTTGGATAACTAGATACCAATTGGAATTAAGTAATCGCACAAAAAGAGAGAAGAAAGGATTTTCCTAAAGTCCTATAGAATCACGAAGATAAGTTAAGGATGTCTCCGCACCGACCCGCAAAACTTTACTAGACCCATCTTACTACAATGAGATCGATGAACCTAGGGCTTTGATACCAACTTTGTCATGACCCAAAGGCCATGATTGGTACCCACACTAACCCCCAGTGGGTGAGCCAATGATTCCCAACAACTACCCCATCAACAACCACACGAGAAACAATAACAGGGAAATAAATCAAAGGAAACAAACAAAATTTGAACTAATCAACATAATCTACAGAACAATAAAACAACACATTCTTTCCCAGAATTCGAAGGTGATTGCACTTGGCGTCTAACTAACAGTCTAAGAGTGTATAACTAAGGAAATTGAAACTGCAACTTCCGGAAGAGGGACATACTTGCAAGAGGAGTAAATCAGCCCATTCCGCATTTTCGCTGACCTTTTCGAGGAATCATTTATAACTAAAGGTGGGGATGAGAAGAACTTTCTGGATCATATTCTGCACTCAAAAAAGAACGACATGAGTAGGGTCAGTACAAACATGGTAATGGTAGGCATAACCGGTTGATATTACATAATAACATATAATCAAGGCAATAACAACATAAGATTTGTTTCGAACATAAAAAAAGAACAACAATATCTCAAATACACTAGCTCTGCACAGGTGACAATCGGCCTGCTCACTAGATTGGGGCTTTCACTGCAGCAGTCACTTGACCGCTACAGCGGTCTCGCCGCAGCGGAAGTAGTTTCACTGCAGTGGTACTTCCCAAGGGAGTATCTCGACTTAGCTACACTCTTCCTCAATTTACCAGTTTTCAACCATTCACACGTTCAGATATTCAATTAGATGACATATGAGGTTTTGACACTTACTCACATTTACTCATCATCACATGTGATTTGACCACCTTATCATAAGGTTAACAATATCAACATCTTTAGTCATCAAGAGAATCATACTTATGATCTATTAACACTGTTTTCATTCCATTCACAATTATAGGATCATCAGTTACACTTAACCATTGAACACATACTCATTCCCTAAACTTTGACCATTTACACACAAATGATAAAATAGAAACAAATGGTGACATGTCGGGCACACACCTCCGCCATATCACCATAAACACTCTTCTTCAAAATCAATGTACACACATGCTACAGTGTCTTATTTCTGCCTTTTCAGTCATGACTTGCAGTGGAGTCTGGAAATTCATGTACTCTACCGGCGTGGTACCAGCTCCCACTCATATGCTCATCTGGATGCTCCCTTTGTACATGAGCCATGAGCAACTCAACCAATATTGCTCTTTCGAATGAACCTCTCGGGCACAAGCCTCTCATCTTAGGACATTATTGCGATCCATAATCATTATCATCAAGTGAATACAACAAAGTGNATCATTATCATCAAGTGAATACAACAAAGTGCAATATTTAAACATACGAGAGTTTACAATCTACTCCTCCAAATAAACAAATTCAAACCAACAAAACATCTCATTAAAAGGTTATAATATCCTTATTCAACACTTAACACAGTTTTATCACAGTTTAATACCACATCATATCCACATTATTACTGACAATGTGTTGAATTGGCAGGTTACTTGATGAAGAAGCTAGGAAGGTACCAGCTGCCTGCGTGGTGTTAAACCAAAATGCTAAAGAGAGTGAAGGGGAAATTGAGTGAGCTCTCATCTAAGAGAAGGGTTTAATAAAGTGGAGAGGGATATTTCGAAAACAAGAAAACACTTAACACAGTTTCATCACAGTTAATTACCACATCTTATCACATTATTTCAACAGTTTACTTGATAGGAAATGCTCATAACAAGTAATGTCCTAAGACGAATCACATATAATCACTGAAAAAAACATACATGCCATTATATAGAGTCTAATCCCTCTAACCATAACCTACCTCAAAGTTGGTTATAGAATGTCAGTTACTCCACTGGAGCCTTCCCCTTTCTTAACGCTCCAGAGAGTACGAAATCAACAACAACAATATATAGTAATTCTATACTTACTCTTCAAATAAAGGTCTAAATAGATTAAACCCTCCCTTTCAGGGCACTTTAACAGTAAAACCCTTCAATTCAACCTAGTTCTAAGCCTCCATTCTCGTCTAACCCACAGTTGTTAATAAGAAAGTCTTGGGGAAGGATTACTACCCATAAAATAACCTTCAATATAGCCAACCCATTAACTCCCCATAATTTAGCCGTAGTCCATCAACCTAGGTTTTCTACGCTTAGAATTCTACCATTAAAAGGTCCCCCAATCTTTATATAATCAACCATACCCATTAAAAGGGAAAGAAAGCAAGAAACTCACCTTAGAAGATGAATTCACTGCTCTAGAGAAGGAATTTCCTTCAGACCTTATTCTTTAACATTTTGAAAATATTGTGATATAACCCCAGGATTCCCACTTAAACCCACTTTATGATTTTCGTCGTTTGCTGTAGCGGTCACATTTCCATTGCGCGGACCTACTATCGGTGTTAGAAAACCACTGCGATAGATCGGTAGTCAATTCTCTAATCAATTGCGGCGGGACTCCGACCGTCACCATGGTCTTGCTGCAGTGGACACCCTACCACTGCATCGGTCACTCGAACCAATAGATTCCCTAAAAGACACTATTACATATTTAGCTGATTTCACACCCAATTCTACAGATTCTAGAGTTTTCGGGTGTTCTAGGACTATTCCCCGCTCCCCCCGTAATGACATGCTGGTCATTATAATGGGTACATAAGGAGTGACAAAAAAATAGCCCTTATATAGTCAATGCACGTCCTAAGAGAACCATATTTCTTCTGAACAAATAGGATCGGAGCACCCTACAGAGACTTATGAGGCCTGATGAAACCCTTATCTAAGAGATCGTTCAACTCCTCCTTTAACTCTTTTAGCTTGATTGGATCCATTCTAAAAGGTTGAATGGATATGAGTTGTGTATTAGGGAGAAGGTCAATACCGAAGTAATCTCTAGCTCGGGAGGGACTCCTGGTAGATCATCTGGGAACACCGCCGGATACTCACATACAATCAAAACTAACTGAAGAGTCAGGGCTTTGGACATAGATCTAGGAACACCTCCGGATACTCACATACAATCAAAACTAACTAAAGAGTCAGGGCTTTGGAGATCATCTTCTTGGCATTAAGGTAGGCGACAAAGAGACCTAGAGGCACTACTGAACTACCCTTCCACTCTAAGACTAGTTACCAGAAATTAAAACTCTATTGATTGAGTTCTGAAAGCATACAACCAATCTATACCGAAAATAACATTAAAATCTGTCATGTCTAACTCTACTAAGCCAACTGAGGTAACTTTCTAAAGAACTAGGACATGGAAATTTTTGTATACCCCTAGAGGTATAACCGACTCACCGACAGGAGTAGAGATTGAGAAGGGTTCTTATAGGATTTTGGGACTGTCACCTAAATTAATAGCAACACAAGGAGTCACGAAGGATAGAGTGGCCCCTGGATCTAGCAATGCATAAAAGTAAAGATGGAAGACTCGTAACACACCAGTGACTACGTATAGTGAGCTCTCCTGCTCCTGGAGAGAAGATAGAGCATTGAACTAGTTCTGGTGCTGCCCGCCACTAGCACCAGAAAATGCACCCTATTGAGGTGGGCGAGATGTTGGAGCTACCGAAGTAGCAAATGGGCACGAACTCTACTGTCACCCTATCTAGCTGAAGGAAAATCCCTGTGCATGTGTCCGAGCTTCCCACACTTGTAGAAAGCGTCCAAGCCAACCAAGCACTCTCCTAAGTGGTTCTTACCACACTTCCTACAATCTAGGAAAGTGTGCTCCCCTGACATGATCCTTTGATCTCTAGAGCCTGATGCTCTACCTCTCTGATAACCTTTGGGCCTAAAAAAAACTGTCACAACCCGCCCAGATCTAGACACGGAATCTAGAACTATAAATGGCTCCAAGTCAAACTATGGCATGAACATGATAACTAAAAATCAAAACATGCAAAGATGATAACTAAATTCTGAAATAGTGGATGTGTTAATAACAACACGTCTAGCCAATGGCAGTATCATAACACTGAATTTGAAGTTGAATACACAAATCTATGTTTGAAAAGCCTCTACTAACTGATGAGATACTGGGACAATCCCCCAACTATCACTAAGTATGAAACAAACTAACATAACAATATTGAAAGATAGATGTCCTCGGAGGATGAGGACTCACCCAAGGCAGGGTCTAAGCTGGAATAAAGAAGAACTAATGACGCGTCTGAGTCTGATCTATAGGACCTGTATCATCAAATAATACAACATAGAGTATGTAGTTAGTACTTAGAATGTACTGAGTATGCAAGGTAAGTAAAATAGGCTAAGTAAGTATAAACTAAAATCATGTATCACATAAATCATAACATCATAATATTCTAAGAGTAAGGTCTGCATGCTGATATCTGAAAACATGAATAGACATAAACTAGATCTCATAACTGAATCAAATGACCCAAAGCTGAAATTGAGATTCATAAGTAAAAACTGATAACTTGATCATTGGGTCAAACTTGCTGAAAATATAATATCATTACTAACAAAACATGCATAACTAAGATCATGAGGAATAACGGGAGACTCATCATATAACTGACACTATCATGATAGAGCTTACGTGATCCCAACTATTACACTTAAGTGGGAAGATTCTTCCAAATCCTTGCCAGGGATAAGGGCGCTACCATGATATCGATATCAAGTTGAAGTGCCATTTGGGGCAGGGGAAGCTAACAAGGGAGGTCCCAAAGTAAAATGTGAAATCCTACATTGGCATGTAGTTCTAAGACCCATGGTTTTCATGAACCCCTAGCCTACTCGATGGTAGACCCTGCTCCCAAAACATGTAAGGTGCTCTCCATCATTTTTTAACGAAGCTGAAACCATCATTTTTCAATGAAGTTGATGATGTAAATGTATGCATAGTTCGAAATATGAATATAGGGAGTCCGAGCTCCAAACATACAATAAGTTGAATGTAGGAGTATAGACTCCAAAATCATATGGCAAGTTGATTTATAAAACTGAACTGAATCATGAAAATATGCTTAATTTGAGTGGGATTACCCAAAATCTGAAGATCATACATACTTGAAATAGACTTCACTATTCAAAATCATATATTCATATACGCGTAATTTATAAACATACATGCATGCTAGATACTTCATCATACTTTAAATCATTGATCATAGACTAACTTTTTCATGAACTTGCATAATTAGGCATTATCCTCTAAAATTTGAAAACATAAATTTTTAAAAAATTATTACATAAAATCTACCCATGAATATTAAATTATTCCTTGAAAGATGAAGTGAATTGACCCATGCATAAATAACAGAGAATTTCATAAATTTAGGTTAAAACCTCATAAGATGATACAATTGAATTAACACTTAAATTGATGAACTTGAGGAGAAATTTTACTATGAGAGTGAAAGAAAACTCTAATTCATGGCCCTACATACATGGGTAAAGTTATTTTAACTTAACTTGGAAATCCCAAGAGGTTTGGAGGAAAATGGGAGGATTCTAAGCTTTATCTTCAATGGAACCCTATAAACTTGCATGCACCGGTGTTGAATGAATTAGAATAGGTTAAAATCACTTAATACACATCTTTTAGAGCTTAAAACAACGTATTTTAGGACGTAGGAGCTTAGGATTTACAAAAATATCCTTAATGAAAATTCTAGAAAATAGGCATTACCAGTCATCACGACTCTCACCACGTGTTGTACAATGAAGTTACGACTCATGGTCACCTCTCGTTGTCACCATTGGTCATAAGAGTGGTTCCTAAGGATCACATCATGTATTCTTACTACGATTATTACATGTCATCACGAGTTGTAAAATCTCTCATTGCCACTGAGCCTCAATTCTCACTTTCTCTGAATTTTCCCACAGGTTACAAGGCACGACTCATGGTTTCTTCCTACCTGTTATAACGCCACGCGTGACAACCCATCCGTACATAGAACCTCCAAACCACGACCCTTATCTTGATTCATTGTTTCAAATAATGAGTAGTAGCACAATTCGTCCTTTCCCAACCTTTGCGTCCCTCTGCCTCACCAAGACTCCTGACCATGAATCGTACACAAGCACTATGACTCATGGTGTGACTCGTCCTCCTGGTACCAAACTTAAGTATTACGCTATGACTCCTACCAGGGTCTGTTACTTTTTACCACGACTCATACCACAAGTCCATTTTAGGAAAAAATGTGGATTCTTCTTCTAAACTTATTTTCAATTCTCTCATCTAGTCTTAGGAACTTCGGGGTATAATAGGAACACTGGATGATGATGGAGCTTGAGAGAATGATCTTTGTTGAGATTGTGGACGGTGTCCACCACAAGTCCTTTTTTAGGAGTACCCAATGTGTCCGGTCCTAGCCCATTTGACCTCTCTCTCTTTCTCCTTCAGCTTCTCCTCTTCAATCTACTGGGCATGAATCATGAGTCGAGAGATATCAACGTCAGTGATGATTATAGCAGACCTGCACTCCTTGACCACCAAATCTGAGACCCTTGACACAAACATACTCATTTAAGCCCTTATCTTGGCAACCATCTCCGAAGCATACTTCGATAATTTATTAAACTTCAAATCATACTCATGGACCGTCATGTTTTTCTAGATCAGATTGTTAAACTTAAAACCCTTGGTTTCCCTCATCTCTCGAGAAAAAAACCTATTTAAGAAGGTTGTCACAAGCTCATCCCAATCAAAAGGAACATCGCCAGCCCTTCGAATTGCCTTTCACTATAAGAACAAAATGTGAGCCACCTCCTTCAGTTGATAGGAGGACAAATCTGCACTCTCCTCACTATAAACTCCCATAATCTGGGTAGTTTTTTTTATATCCTTAATAAACTCTTCTAGATCCTCATCCACCTTGGAATCATGAAACTCTGGCGGGTTCATTTTTGTGAAGTCTCACACCTTCACTGCTACAATACCCCCAAAGGGGTTCACTGGTGCAACTGGATGCCGGTTAACCAATGTCATCATAGCCTGGGCCAGCATCTGAAAAGAAACCCTAAACACGGTGTTAGTCACCTACTCATTCAAAGGGTTTGCAGGAGCTGGTGGGGTTGGCTGATGCCCATCTCTATTTCCATTTCCATCGCCACTTCCGTTTATATTCCTTCTTGTATTAACTCCGAGAGGAGGCATATTTCTGCAAATGCGTATAGCAGTAGTTAGGGTAGAATAGAGAGGGTTGGACTTTATTGCACGACATAGATTAGGAAAGAAGGGAAATTTACTAAAAGTCTTGTAGCCTCTTTCTCATAAGTGTGGCGTACTTCACACCTTCGAAAAAAACTCTACTTAATGTTACTTTCAGACACCCTAGGACACAACTAAACATGTATCTCTAATACCAAATTTCTTATGACCAGAGCATAGACCCCAAATCATAACATGGGACCAAGAGCCAAGAATTATTCCAAGATAACCCATGATACATGCATAATGTAAACATAAGCACATTCTTAGCGGAATAAAAATAATTCGTGACATGAGAGGAAGTCTATGATAGCATAAACATAAATAGGGACATCAAGTATACACACCTAAATATCTAACATCACTACCTAAAAAGCCTCTAGTCATAAAGATGAGTTGATGGTACAAGCCCCCAACTAGCTCCCCTAAAGTCTGAAACTGAAATTGTAATACCCCAAAAGTCCCTAAGATTAAATTTGAGGGTGTAAGAGTAGAAAATAGGAAATGTTGCATCAGGACAAAGGAAGACTCATCTAGAGACCCATGAAGTTCTCCACCAGTCGTGGAGTGACTCGTGAAGTGGAGGCCAGCCTTGGAGGAAATCATTGTCAGGGGGTGACCACAAATGGCAGTCATGAGTCGTGGAGCACGTCACGACTCTTGAAGTGAGTCATGTCTAGGGGGCTGAGTTGAAATTGGAAATTTCTAGTGGAGGTCACGAGTCGTCCCTTACCTCACAACTCGTGAGGTTCCCAGTGATGATTGACAGAGTCCTTTTTCTTGCATTTTTAGTAAGGGTGTTTTTGTAATTCCTAAGCTCCTAAGTCCTAAACTATGTCATTTTAAGATCTATTAGGAGGGTTTTATGAGTGCTTATCCTATCCTAAGTCATTCTCTCCCATGCATGCAAGATTAGAGGGTTCTATTAAAGATCAAACTTGAGGATTATCCTAGTTCTTCCCCAAAGCTCTTGGGCTTTCAAGGAAGGGTATTAAATCAGATTACCTAGGACTATAGTGTCATGAATGAGAGTTTCCCTTCATTCTCATGCCCAAATCCTATCTCAAGTTCATGAATTCAAGTGTATGACTCTATGGGCTCATAACCCAATTTATGAAATTTTCTATGTTTTAATCATGGATCAATGTCCTTCATGTTTTAAATGATATTTTAAGCTTAATGGGCATATTTTAATCTTATTTTGAATTATAATTTATGATTTCTAGTTTTAAAAGTACTATTCCCAATTATGCAAGTTTCATGAAATTTTACAATTATCATGTATGTTTTCAAGCATGATGAGATGTTTAGCATGAAAGAATGCTTATGAATTACCCATATACAAATCCATGATTTTTGACTAGCAACTCTATTTCAAGCATGTTAAAATGTGGGAAAGCCCACATGATCTAAGTATGTTTTCATGATTTAGTTCAAGTTTATGATGTTAGCTTCCCACATGGTTTTGGAGTCTAGTCTCCCACTTTCTTGTGGTATGTTTTGATCCCAGGCTCCTCAAATTCAAATTTCAGACGATATATGTAATTTCATGATCAACTTCATTGCAAAATGATGGTTCAGCTTTGTTGAAAAACGATGGAGAGCATATGCATATTTTTGGGATTAGTGTCTATCACCCAATAGGATAGGGGTTCAGGTAAACCCCAGGCCTTATCACTTCATGCCACCGTAGGCTTATTCAGATTCATTAGGACCTCCCTTATGAGTTTTTCCTACCCCCAAGGGGCCTTCATCTTGATATCAATATCACGGTAGCGCCCTTAGCCCTGACAAGGCTTTGGATGGCTCTACCCAGTTGAGTGTAATAATTGGGATCACGTAAGCTCTATCGTGATTATGTTGGTTAAATGATGAGTCTCCCATTGTTCCTCATGATTTCAGTTATGAATGTTCATCAGTCATGATAAAATGTTTTCAGTAGGTTTGGCCTAATGATCAGTTTAACAGTTTTACTGATGAATATTAGTTGCGGCTTTGGGTCAATCGGTTCAGTTAAAAAGTTCAATTTATATTCAATCATTTTTTCATATATCAACATGCAGTCTTTAATCTTAGAATCCTGTAATGATATGATTTATGCTACTCATGTTTTCAATAATACTTACTTAGCCTATTTTAACTAACTTGTATACTAAGTACATTTCAAGTAGTGACCGCATACTCTATGTTATATCATTTCATGATACAAGCTCAGACGTTTAGAATTAGTCTCGCCGCTAGCCAATTTCCAGAGTTTTACCAGACAGATTATTGGTGAGTCCTCATTCATCAGCTCGTTAGTACGTAGTGGCTTTTCAGACATAGTCTGTATTTCCATCTTCGGATTCTATTTTTTTATTTTTCAGTTGTTTAAATGTTTTACTATTCAAACATTTTCTATTTATGAATTTAGTCTTACTATTTATTTATGTTGAGATTCAGTCCTAATGTTCATGTCATGTGTAAACTTGGAGCCATTTATGGTTCTAAGTTCCGTATTTAGATCCGGGTCTATGTTTTGGTAATGAAAAACTTGATATCAGAGAAAAGGTTTAGTGTCTCGTAGGGTGTTTGAAAGATGCATTAAGTAGAGTCTTTGGCATGTGTGTGAAGCGCGCCACACTTATGAATAAGAAACTATGAAACATTTTAGGAAATTTCCCTTCTTTCATGACCTGTGTCATACGCTGAAGTGTCTCTCTATCCTTCTAACTCATGCTATATGCATTTGTTGAATCATGCCTCCACACCGAGTTAATGAAAGAAGGAAAGGAAATAGAAATAGCCTCGAGGATGGCAATAGAGGCGGACAACATAAAGTCCCACCGACCCCAATGAATCACGTGCCCGAGTAGGTTGCCAGTATTGAGTTTTGGGCGGCTATCCAAATGCTGGCGCAGACGTTGACCACTCAGTTCAACCAACAGGCAGTAGCTCATGCTCCCAAGAATGGGAACACAGAGGCGTCTAGAGTTAGGGACATCATCCTAAGGATGAATCCCTTGAGTTTCTTGTGTCGAGTGTGGACGAGGACCCACATAAGTTCATTGACGATATTTAGAAGATCACCCAGATTATAGGGGTGATGGGGGAGTGTGAAAACCTAGCCTCTTATTACTTGAAGGGGGTTGCTCATATTTGGTACAGACAATGGGAGTATGGTTGGGGAGTCAGAGTGGGCCCCATTGGTAGGGATGAGTTTATCACCATATTCTTAGACTTATTCGTTCCCCGAGAGATGAGGGAGATGAAGGCAGCATAGTTCATGAATCTGAAGTAGAACAATATGATCGTTCAGGAGTATGCTCTAGAGTTCACCCGCTTTTCCAAGTATCAGCCGGAGAAGGTGGCCGATCATAGGGCTTAGGTGAGATGATTTGTGAATAGGTAGCAGATAACTTGGTCAAGGATTGCTAGACCACTATGCTAGACAGTACATCAATTTCTCCCAATATGTTTTGTATACATAGTATATGGAGGCAGCGCGTATGAGGGAGAGGGAGACAGAGGCTAAGAGGGATAGGGCAGATAGTTTTGGGTTCTTCCAATAGAGGTCAGGTGGTGGACATCTCAGCAGTCCCACTAGAGATCATCCGCCCCAGGACCGTCAGTAGAAAGTGTGTCATCTAGATCTAGGCGTGATCATAGGGGAGGGGCGTTAGTCTCTCAAGGTCATTGGAGTAGGTTAGTGGAGCCCAACATTCCAGGTTGTGATAGGTGTGGTAAAAGGCACACCGGTCAGTGCTTAACAAGAATATATGCATGTTTTGGGTGTGGGAAGTGCGGTCATCTGTTCAGAGATTACGTAGTGACCAGACAGGGCCATGGTAGAGATCGAAGCCCAACCACTAGTTCAACAGCTCCACCGGTACGCTCAGTTCAGCAGGGTGCATCCACTAGTGCAGGTGGTGGTTAGCGTCAGAACAGGTTTTATTCCCTCTCGTCTCATTAGGCGAAGGAGGGCTCCCTAGACATGGTCACTGGTATGTTAAGAGTATTTCATTTTGATATTTATGATTAGACAGATCCAGGGAATACCTAATCTTTTATGATGCATTATGTTGCTAGTAGTTTCAGCGTTAGTCTCGAAATCCTATCAGAACTCTTCTCAATATCTACTCTAGTCAGTGACTCAGTTATAGCTCGACGAGTATACATAAATTGCCCTATCACAATACTTTAGAAAGTCACCTCGGCAGATCTAGTGTAGCAAGACATAACACATTTTATGTTATCTTTGGCATGTATTGGCTATATGCATGTTATGCCTCCAAGAATTATAGAACCCATGCGGTAGAGTTCCAGTTTCCGAGTGAGCTAGTCCTAGAGGGGAGGGGTAGTTTGGTTGTGCCTATAGGTCATTTTATTTACTACCTTAAGGCTAGAAAGATGATTTTTAAGGGTTGTGTGTACCATCTAGTTTGGGTTAAGGATGTTATGTTTGAGACCCCGACTCTCCAATCAGTTCTTATAGTGTGTGAGTATTCGGAGGTGTTCCCAAGTGATCTACCTGGGGTCCCTCCCGAGCAAGAGATTGACTTTGGTATTGACCTTCTTCTCAATATGCAGCCTATATCTATTCCTCCTTATAGAATGATCCAGCTAAGCTTAAGGAGTTGAAAGAGCGGTTGGAGGATCTCTTGGACAGGGGTTTCATTAGACCTAGCAAGTCCCCGTGGGGTGCACCAGTTCTCTTTGTTCGGAAAAAGGATGGTTGTCTTCGTATGTGCATTGACTATTAGCAGTTAAACAATGTTACAATCAAGAACAAGTATCCTCTTCATAGGATTGATGATTTGTTTGACAAAATTAAGGGTGCTATGTGCTTCTCAAAGAATGACCTCAGGTCCAGTTATCACCAGCTCAGAGTTAGAGAAAGTGACATCCGGAAGACAGACTTCAGGACTCGGTATGATCAGTACGAGTTTATGGTTATGTCTTTTAGACTAATTAATGCTCCTACAACTTTTATGGATTTGATGACCAGGGTGTTCAAGGAATATTTGTACATGATCGTAATTGTGATCATAGATGACATTCTCATATACTCTCAAAATAAGGTGGAGCATGTCTCTCATTTGAGGATGGTGCTCCTTAAAGACAGTCAGTTGTTTGATAAATTTAGCAAGTGTGAATTTTGGCTGAACTCAGTAGCATATTTGGGCCATGTGGTGTCAAGTGAGGGTGTACAGGTGGACTCCCAAAAGATAGAAGCTGTAAAAAAATTGGCCTAGACCAGTTAATTCTTTGGATATCAAGAGTTTCTTGGGTTTAGCTGGCTACTACAAAAGGTTTGTTGAGGGATTTTCGTCCATTGCGGCATCATTTACTAAGTTGACCCAGAAAAAGTGAAATTTCAGTTGTTAGTTGCCTGTGAGAAGGGTGTTTAAGGAATATTTGTAGTGTATTTGAAGACTCAGCTCTCTTCAGCCTAATATTTACCCTACCCAAGGGTATAGATGGATTTGTAGTGTATTGTTATACCTCTAGGGTTGGACTTGGTTGTGTGTTGATGCATCATGACAAAGTAATTGCCTATGCCTCTAGACAACTTAAGACTCATGAGAATAATTAACGGATGTATGACATATAATTGGCAGTAGTGGTGCTTTCACTAAGGATTTGGAGGAACTATTTGCAAAGAGTGCATGTGGATGTATTCGTAGACCACATGATCAGTACGTGTTTACCCAGAAGGACCTGAATTTGCGATAAAGGAGGTGGTTAGAGCTTCTCATGGATAATGACATGAGTGTCCTTTATCATCCAGGCAAGGCCAATGTCGTGGCGGATGCTCTTAGCAGGCTATCCATGGAGAGTGTTTCTCATGTTGAAAATGGATAGAAAGAGTTGGTGAAGGATATGCACCGGCTTGCTCGATTAGGAGTTCATCTTGTTGATGCAACGGATGGTGGTGTCATTGTTCAGAATGGCTTAGAATCTTCCTTGGTGACTGAGGTCAAGGATAGAAATGACGAGGATCCTATTTTTGTTAATTTGGAGGAAGCGGTTCAAAAGTAGGAGGTAGAGGTTTTCTCCCAAGGGGGAGATGGTGTACTTCATTATCAGGGTCATTTGTATTCTGGGTGTTAATGACTTGAGAGATTGGATGTCGCATGAGGCTCATAGTTCCCGATATTCTATACATCCATGTGCCACCAAGATGTATTGTGACATATGGGACGTCTATTAGTTGAATGGTATGAAGAAGGACA
>JACEIK010002855.1:19458-40577 GCA_018107945.1 Datura stramonium
ATCCTTGTCTAAATAACCAGCCACCCCATAAGTGAATCGGCTCACCCGCGCCCTCTGATCGATCACTAACTCTGGGGAGTACTTTGACAAATGAGTGAACTCAAGAGAATACTCCAACACTATCATCTTTCCCTGCTTGAGGTTCACAAACTCTGCTGCTTTCAACTCCCTCATCTCCCGAGGGAAGAACCTATTGAAAAAAGCCATATGGAACTCATCCCAGCTGATAGGGCGCGCTCCCGCTACCCTGCCGTCCTTCCATTGCTTGTACCAAATATGAGCGACCTCTTTTAGATGATAAGAGGATAAGTCAACACATTCCCCATTTGTCACCCCCATAACCTGAGTGACCTTCAAGATCCTTACAATGAACTTGTGTGGATCCTCATCCACCTTTGATCCCGTAAACTCAGGAGGGTTCATCCTCAAGAAGTCTCTAATCCGAGTCGCCACGGCATTGCCATTCTGTGGGACTTGCCCAATGGCCTGCTGGTTGACCTGAGCAGTCAAGGCCTGCACCAACATCTGAATAGCTGCCCGAAACTCAGCGTGGGCAGCTGGCCTGGTGCTTGGGGCTCTGGAACAGGTGGGGCTTGCTGATTTCCATGGTCATTGCCACCTCTGTGGCCTTCATCATTTCCATTCCTCCTTCCATTCATTCTTCTAGGAGCCATAATTCTGCAATCGCGAATAGCACGAATTAGAAGGATGGAGAGGCTTTTCATCGCACCACATAGAACATGAAAGAAGGGAACATTTCCTAAACGTCTAGTAGCCTATTCGTCATAGGTGTGGCACACTTCACACCCATGAAAAAGACTTTACTTTACACGGTTTAGAAACCCTAGGACACTCCAAACCTATTTCTCTGATACCAAGTTTGTCACGACCCGAACATACACCCGGATCTTAGACAAGGGAAAAGGGACCCCGAGAGACCCCAAGTCGAACCATGGCACATGCATACAATTAATCTCATTTAAATAAGCAGAATGTTAAACATAAAACATAGAAAAAATGTAACCATAGAATAACATTAGGAAATACTTGACGTACACATAGGTTGAGTAATACATACTTGTCTGAAAGCCTCTACTACATATGATGGGTTGATTGGACAACATCCCCAACTAACCCGAACAATACTGAAACACAAGATAACATAAAAGTCTGTCAAATGGACCTCAGAACATGAGGACTCACCAGTAAGTTGAGAGCGTAAGCTGAGATGGACTAAGGATGAGGATGAGCCTGGGATCCAGACCTTGTATCATGAAATGATACAACATAGAAAGTATGCGGTCAGTACGTGAAATGTACCGAGTATGCAAGGTAAGTAAAACGGACATTTAAAAGTAAAATAAAACTCATAAGTAAACGTAAGAGAAGCACATCATGCATATATCATAAACTCCGTAAGTAAACATAAGGCTCAAGGCTTTCAAATCATTCATAAAGCGTTTATAATCATAATCATAAGTAAACATTATTAAAACATAACTTGAGCCAATAACATGAATATAACAATGTATAAAACATGCAGAACAATGGGAGGACTCGTCATAACCGACACCATCATGGTAGAGTCTTTCATGATGCCCCAACTATCTCACTCAAGTTGGTAGAGCCGGCCCTGGCTTGCCAGGAGAGGGTTGTGCATTAGGCGTGATATCACATTTGAGGGGATCCGTATCAATACAATATATAACATTATAAATCATGGTGGCACGTGGTTATGAGACAACGACATAGTCCTTTGAATGCCGGGCTGCTCGGTGCTAGACACGGATCCCAAAAATATGCATATAAACTCATACGAAAATCAATAACATCATGCATTAAAATTCATTGGCTAAGGTATAATATTTATCATCATTGATCCTCTTTAAAACATGCTTAGCCAAGAATAAAGGTTCTTCTCATCGACCAACATCATAAATCGATAAATCATGTCATTCATTTCATATATCGTAAATCATTCTTCATCATGTGGGCCTTGCCCAATACTTTACCGTACTCATCTCTTTCAAAAAAAAATGCTCATAAACATGGGAATTTGGAATCATGCCTTTCCATCATCAATAAACTCAAAATATAGAGTATTCATCATAAATCATAACTTTCATGAACTTTCATTAGATGAGCAATGTAGATTTAAATGATTTAAACACGATTTTGAACAAAATAGGATAAAACCTGCCCACCGTTCATAATTCAATAATTAAAACTCAATTAAATCATATCCATAAATAGAAATTTCATTTTCATGCATTTGGGTAAACCCCATGGAATTGAATAGGAGAATTCATGATTAAATTCAAAATTTGGGCATGGGCGTGAAAGAATTCACCCATTCTAAAATCCTACATACCTGGGATGGACTGATTTCGAAGTTCCTTGAAAACCCCACAAAGAAATTGATGGAAACTTGGAGGAGAAGACCTTGAATCTCCCTAAAAACTCCCTAAAATCTCTTGCATGGGAATGGGTATGCATTAGGGACTTAACCCACCTTAAAGACCCTATTCCGACCTTAAAACAATATAGTTTAGGCCTTTAGAGTTTAGGAGTTACGAGAATACCCTTACTAATTCACAGAAAATAACTGTCAGGTGACCCTAATGGGTGACCTGACGACTCGTTAGGATGGGAAATCACTCGTCGTGTGGCCTGTTGTTCGGGCTGTTTAGCAACTACATGAAAGTGCACGTGGTCAAACAAGTAGTAAAATGGCTAAAGTAAGCCAAGTATCGATCCCACAGGGATTGAACCAAGGTAATAATCAACTTAAGTGTTAATGAACTATAACTTTAAAAATGCAAACAACAATTTAAATAGGATTTTGAGAGTTTTTTTGAGAGTTTAGTTTCCTAATTTATATTAATCTAAGACAAAATTATAAAGTGAGTCTGAACTATAGTAATGAGCAAGCTGAGGCTAAAACGAACATGCAGGGAAGTAATTTATTGATAAAATTCGGTTAATCTTTCCTTCGGTTGCTAGTAAAGAATTATTGCCTATGGATTGAAACTTTCATATTCTACCCAACTTAAGAATCATGAACCTTAAACCTACATTTCTGTGATAAAAGAATTTCATGTTCTAGCCATACAAAACCGATTCCTTAATTGACTAATATGACTTTCAGATATATTTATTCTCAATGTAAATCAATTCTCAATTTTCCCAAACTAAGAAGAGAACATATCCTACCAATTCAAACCTTTCCAATTTCTTTCCTTTTTCAAGATCAAAACTGATTTTTTTAAATATACATTAACATTGGCCAAACATTAATGTAGTAAGAACAAGAATTGATAGAACAACTATTGAAGAAAAGATGAAAAACAAAAATGATCAATAATCACATTCCACTACCATTGTTCTTAACCTCAGCAAGAAGTGAATTAGCTACTCATTTTTGGATTAAACATCATCAAATGAGTATAAATCATACAAACAATTGAAATAAAGGAGAAAGAGATAGAGAAGAACCCTAAGATTTTCGTCCCCTCAACTGCCCGGTAACTCCACGCCCTGCTGGAACTAAGTCAGAGAGAATAATTAAAAATAAAACTTAAGTGTACTATTTATACTAGTGGGAATTCTTGCCGGAATAACAAGCAACGTGTCACGGAAGTGCATCGTGAGCACTGCCTCCGTGACACGGAGCTAACGCGGACCTCTCTGGAATTAGGTCCTTCAAGAATTACTCGGTGCCACAACATGCAACACGGAGCTTGGGCTAATCGTGCCACGGCGCAGTCGCGAAACCCTTACGAATTTGATGTTCCAGGTAAATATACCCAACGTGCCACGACTCGCATCGCGTGGCATTGCCTCCGTGTCACGGAGGCAACGCGACCTTAACCGGAATTGGCCAAAAATTCACCCGAGTGCGTAATGCCTCCGCGATGGCAGCGTGACACGGCTCCATTGCGGAGCCCTTATATTTGCTGCTCTTCCTTGACCTTTTCCACTGCTCGCTTCCAAGTCCATTCCTGATTTTTACCAACATGTATCTTAGCTTCCCAAAATTACATTTTTCCTACAAAACAGCACTAATCATGTTGGTTAGTATAAATTCACATTTTAACTACAAATCACATGAGAATACACAAATAACGATAGATAAACAAGACGAAATGAAGTATTTGAATATCACGGGGCATATAATTCTACCCAAGATCACTTACCCCACACTTAAAACCTTGTAATATTTCCGACAATTCAAGCTATGGTTATACTTTATTATTTAATATGCAGTAGTAACCACCAAGAAAACTTGCATAGTCTCATCAATACAATGACATCTACCATATTAAGATCTCCTAGACTCAAGAATTGACTTCGATTCTGCAAAACTTGCAAATCAACTGATCAAGACATCCGATACGAAATTCAACCTTTCGTCAAGCATGTGCCCCTCACAACAAAAGAGAATTTCCCCTTTAATCATATGATTTCCAAAGCATTACATGGGGTATATGAACACGATTTCGCTCTCTTCTCCTGTAAAGAATTCACATGCATCATGTCATGAACCTTAGGCTTGCCTCTAGTGTATTACTCCACTAATATAAGGACGCGTGATGTAAGATCATGTAGGGACTTAATGGGTTGTAATGTGCTTTAAGAAACTAGTAAATACTCTGGCTAACCAATAATAGAACTAGCTTCCTTAAGCGTTTTCAATACATCCCACCATCATTATGGGCATCGTTTCTTCCTTCATCCTCCCATTCTTGAAGTCTTTCTTTATTTTTATTCCCATTTCATTAAGCACACTCGACTTAATAACAAAGATTAGTTATACATATTTATTTTATTTCATTTCAGCAAGTGCACCTTTGACCTTATCTTTACTTTCACCACTTCAGCTTTTCCTTTCACAATTCTCTACTCCTTGACACTATGGGAAATTTATTTTTTGAGCGCTTAAGAGTTTTGGATCAAATTCACGGCTAAAGAAAAGAAGGGGTTAAGTCGGTTTGTACCTTTTCAACGAAAGAAAAATAGGCTAAAGGCTCAATGGGGCTAGCTAGGATGCATATTCAAGGTAGGTATGATAATGGAAAAACTTTCGGTTAAATCAAAGAAATGCCTACATCCTCTCCTACAATACACATCCTTCATTTCTGCTTCTGTACATACACTAGGCAAGTTCTAGAACTTCACAATAGCATGGAATAATTGGAAACCTCACCACACACTCATTGCACATGCTCAACTCAAGACATATTCACAGATTCTTCAATCAGCTAATTACAAGAATTCAACATTAAGCCTCAATCACAATTGAATTGAACTTCATGGCCTAGGTATCTCAACATGTTTACACATTTGCATGTTTTCATACGAATCACTCTTGCATCTTAATATCATGTACAACACGCAACAAGAATTCCGAACCATGAAGTAGTGACACGTTTGGGAAACAAACAAATAAAAATAAAAGAAATAAAAACTACTCCTATCAACTACATTTTCCTTAAGACGGTCGCTTCATCCATCCATCATAGCGAACGGTCACTATTTATGACTTCGGTTCAATGGGACTATTCTCGGTAAAAAGAACCAAAAACAAAATGCCGAAACCCAATCATAAAATAATTCAACAAAATTTTAAAAATATCGATAATTTCGATAGAAACAAAAATATTTACACAACCAACCAGCTAACTACAACTCAACACAACACACAACAGCTTAACACCTATTACAATAATCAATTACATTACAAAACAAATCACACAAAGTCATAGGGTCACATTTTTCATGTGCACAAACAACACAAGACATGGAACATAAACAACAACAAAACAACTGGCCTTCCAACTACTCCTACCCCACACTTAAACCGAACATTGTCCTAGGTCACAAAATTCAACATATCACAAAAAGTAGGGGTGGTGAAAATCCTGGGATCAATCCAAGTATTCAATTTCTTCAATGTGTCGTTGCATCATCTCCATATCTGAATCACCTCACTGCCTTCATCCGACTCAATATCTGAGTCCTCATGGCATGTCTCCTCATCGGTGGGGACATCGTCACCCAGGCCTATACAAAAGCTGGCCCCACTTGACATAGAGCTCCGAGCATTTTCAACGAAGGGGTAATCCAAGTCGAGCTGCCAGCTCACCTTCTGTTGCCGCCTCTGCCTATGCGCAACTGCAGCATCTGCATCCCGAACATGCGGGCCATATACTGATCATCCCGGAGCATGTCGCCCGGCTAGCGTGTGAGACCTGGCCCAGAGTAGTGTCGGGTGCCTTGGTTGTGACGTCCAAGGCACGCCTATCCTTTTGCGGGATGTAGTCCAGGGCCTCCTCGTCGATATCATGGCCCTCAGGAATGTGGTGAGCAACTCACCAAACCCATGCCAATTTGCAAAGTCTTTGATGGAGTCGGGCCCTCTTCATGGCGGAGATGATCACTGCCCCAATATTTATCTCAAGCCCTTTCATCAGGGCGTATACTGGGCACACTCGGTCCCGGGTGACATATGTCATGTGCACCCGGTTCGTGAAGCGGAACACACAATTTTGAGCCAAATCCTGGCTTCCCTATCCATTTGAGAGTAAGGCGGTGTCTGATGGTAGCCCCTCTCCTTGTGCCTGCTCCACCGTGCTGCTGAACGGGCTCCACACAGAGTGTGTCTGATATCCGTGGTAAGGTGGAGTTATGTTCAGTTGCCGGAGTACATGGGCGTCTGTGTCCCGCGCCCCCAATATGGAATTAAGGTGATGGGGCTCAAAGGTGACAACCGTCCCCCTTATCTTGACGGGTGTGACTACGGAGTGTTGGGTTCCGCTTGGCATAGAACTCCCGAATCATATGGAGATTTCTACTCCTTGGGCTCTTCGAAGATGAAGTTCAGCCTGACAGTGTCAATCCGTGTACAATTCTGGGGAATTCCTATGCCAGCGGCTCCTTGCAATGTGCTCCTCAGGGAAGTATTTGGCTTTGTGTTTTGCATACCATTTTTCCCTTCGGCCAGTCACCCATTGAGTTCCATATTGACGGCGTTGGCCTCGTGGGAATCAAGCTGGTGCTGCTGAACCGCTGTTCTAACCCAATTCTTTCTATCGGCGCCCGATGTAGATGCGCCCTTTCCTTGTCTTGCCTGCCTGACATTGTTCTTGTACCATCGACAGACAATCCCAATGTTATTCAAATCAAAATTAGCTTCGACTAAGAGGCTGCTGAGTTAGCTACCCCACACTTAGTCTTTAGCCACAATTAAAACAATTCGGCAAGACAATCATGCTTTTCCAATTTTTAACAATCAACATGCTTCGTGTATTCAGATAAGTCGATGGAATAATTACTATGTACTACTCATAGTTCGCAAAACTAATCACAATATCACCATCGATTCCATTACATCACATAGCACTTAGCCCAATTTTTTCAATAACAACCTATGCAATTCACCAATATCATTTTCCGGAAAAATTCCCTTGTCTATTTAGAATATTTCATATTCACAACATTCACCTTACCCAACATGCACAACCCAATTTTTTAACATTTCAACCAAATTTAGCTTCTTCCTATTCAAATTCCAACCCTAGCTACCAATTTTGCAAAATTCAATCAAACATGCATTCACTGTTCATACGATACTACGAACATCAATCAATCTGGCAACTTACATGAATTCAAGCTTAATTTACACTTAGGGCAAGCTTTACTCACTCACATGCTCAAAAATTGAAAATTTAAGCAAAAATGAGGCTAAGTTCAAGAACATGTCTAACTGGATGAAATCGAAGAAAAGTTGAAGTTTCTAGGTCCGTGTCACGTTGGGGGAGGAGGGAATTCTAGGAGTTTGTCGCGGAGGGAGTATGGTAATGGGGAAAATGAGGGGATTTGGGGTTGCAAAGAGGAGGTTTTTCGCGCGGTTACCCGGTGACCGCTGAGGTTACCCAATGCGAATTACATTCTTCAACGTGTCACGGAGGGTAACGCGAGCACCCTCCGTGGACACGGAGCCACATGTAGCTGAAATGGAATTTGTAAAAATTCCAGAATTGGCTTCAACGTGTCATGGAGGGTAACACGGAGGCCCTCCTCCGTGACACGGAGCCAACGCGTAGGCTCACTGTCATGCCACTTTTTATTTTTCTCACCTCAATTTTTTTTTTCCTTTTGCAATCCTTTGCATTTTTGCCTCGTTCCATCTGAAAATCATCTCACAACAAGAAATTGGTTAGAAATCATAGGTGTCAACACAAACAATTTTTTCTTTTTCAACTATTTCTATTACAACAATTTCACGGGGTTGCCTCCCGCGCAGCGCTTGGTTTACCGTCGCGTTCGACGTCCTCACTCCTAAAAAAGAAGGCCATAACGCTGCCCATTAACTGAGAATGTGCGCCTTGATCTTCTTGCCACAACTCCAGTTTTGGGGCATCCTCACTCAATGCTCTTCCCACTGGATCTCGAGAATCAACAATCTGAACAATATCTGCTTGATTTAGCACATTGATTAAGTTGAAAGCTCTTCATATATGGCCGATAGCTTCATGGACTTGTATACATCAAATACCTACCTTGTCATCCGGCCCGCATAGCTAGCTTCCCTGTAACTACATCAATCAATGCTCTCCCAGTTGCCAAGAAAGGATTATGTCCAAAAATAAATCGGACTTCCGCATCCGGCTCAAAATCTAGAACAAAAAATCTACCGGAAGATAAGGGATCCCACTTGCACCAGCACGTCCTCCACAATGCCATTTGGTCTGCCAAAGAACGATCTCGCAATCGGCAAGATCACTGTAGTTGTTCTAGGACTGCCCAGCCCAACTTCTGAACACCGATGTCGGCATCAAGTTAATACTGCCCCAAACCGCATAATCCGCAGCTCGGATAATGGCCAATTAAAAGATCTAATGTAAAGCCCATATCCTTGACTTTGTTGGCAACCTATTTTTTATCCGGGAAGCGCATCCTCAAGCGCCACTGTAGCGTACTCCGTCAATCTGCTTTTGTTAGCTACGATGTCCTTTGATATACTTTGCATACTTTCGGCACTCCCTGCAAAACATCAACAAGAGGTAAATTAATGCAATTGCTTAAGCACCTCCATGAACTTTTGAAACAAGCTTCCTCCTTGTGTTTCTTTAATCTTTGAGGGAACGGGGGTGGGGTGGTCTTTCTCAATTCAGCTTCCTTCTTCTTCCCCTCTCATCATCATGTTCCCTCACTTTCTCCACTGCTCTTGACTACTGAGGTGGTCTTTCTGGTTCCACCTCCTTGAGTTGTAAAACTACCTGTGGCCACCGCATTTACTTGCTTGGGATTCGGGTAAGTGTCACTCGGTAGTCCTCCTCTTGGCCTGGTGTTTTGAGCTCCAGCTAGTTTCCCAAACTGGTACTCCAACGCCTTTGTAGCTAACTAATTGTTTTTTACATCTGCTGCCAATTTAACATAATCATCCTGCACTGGAGCTTGGTTAGCTATCATTGTTTTAAACATTTCCTTAATGCTGGTGGTGGTGGAGAGGAGGTGCATTGTTGCCTCTGTATTGAGTCTGGATAGTTCTGCTGCCCTCCTTGATTTTCTCTGCGCACCCTGATTCGAACTCTGCCCGTGATGGCTGTTAGTACCCAAAGAGAAATTCGGATGACTCCTCCAATTCGAGTTGTAGTTGTTGCCATACTATTGGTGATTATTTCTCTGTACGTTACCAACAAAGTTCTACTAATCAGGATTTGCCCCACAACACTCAACTGAGTGTTCATTACTACCGCATACTTCACACCAAATCTTCTGCACTACATTAACTGGGGCTTGAGATTGATTCAAGCTCATATTGCTAAAGTGGGTGTTGAGTTGATTTTGCAACGCAGCTATCTGTGCAGCGATAGCCGTGTCTCATCCACTTCCAAGACTCCTGCCGCTTTCCTTGTTCCTCCTCTAGAAGAGTCCGCATTCCACTGATTTCCTGTGAAATACGATTTAACAAAGTATACAACTCCTCATAAGTCTTTTCAATGCTTGTCCCCTGCTGAGTCTAGAAAATTTTTTTGTGTGGGGTTCAAACCCTCTATGAAAGTAGTGCACTCAGCACATCATTGACTTTAGTGATGAGGAGTGACAACTCATAACATAGATTTAAAAAAACCTTTCAAGCTTGATACAGATTCTCCCTGCCCTTTGTTTAAAACTTAGGAATCTGACTTCTAAGTCTTGCTGTTTTCCCGGATGGAAAGAACGGTATCAAAAATTTCTTGCAAGATCATCCTGCGGTGATAGAATTATGTGGCTCAGCTTTCAACCACCTCTTGCTTCTCCTAAGAGTGAGAATGGGAACAATGTAAGCCTTTACGTAAACGGATGATACTCCAGCGGGGATGTAGTGTCACTTATCTCCAAAAAGGTTTGGAGCATGTTGTTGTGGATCCTCGTGAGGGAGACCTGTGAATTGCTCCGCCAGTGCAGCAACTGCACCATATTCTGTTTCAGCTCAAACGTCCCTTCCTGGCTCAGGTTTGCGAATGTTTGATGTAACATTGTTAGCATGTGAGATTGCCACTTTGCGAACCGGCCTAGCTGCCATTTCCTCGGGCACTAACACTGCCCTTACAAGTGGTGGATTTTGTTGTTGCTCCGTGATTTCGTTCGTTCGAGCAACTGCAGCTTTTTCTCTAGAGCTTTCCTTTGACGATGGAATTGTCTTCGGCTCTAAGTATGAATCACCAGCTCCTTGTCTCTTTCCCAAAGTGTTCAACAGAATTCAATATCTGCAAAAGACAGGCCAAGATCAAGTTGTCAGCACTAAATAGAAATCGTAAACTAACACTAAGAAAACAATTTTAATTTCAATTGCCAGTCCCCGGCAACGGCGCGCAAAGCTTGTTCGGCTCTTTGATAACTACACGCAAGTGCACATGGTTGAACAAGTAGTAAAATGGATAAAGTAAGCTAAGTATCGATCCCATGGACTCGGACCAAGGTAATAATCGACTAAGGTTAACGAACTCTAACTTAAAATGACAACAATTTCAAGAAGATTTTGAGAGTTGGTTTCTAATTTATACTAATCTAAACAAATGTACAATTTGAGTCTGGAACTATAGTGTAATGAGCATGCGAACTGCTAAAGCAAACATGTAGGAAGTATTTATCGATACAAATCGGTTAATCTTTCATTCGGTTGCTAGTCAAGAATTATTGCCTATGGGATTAAAAACTCGTATTCAACCCAACTTAAGAATCATGAACCTTCCACCCACATTTCTGTGATAAAAAGAAATTCATGTTCTAGCCATACAAAACCGATCCTTAATTGACTAATACGACTTTCAGATATATTTCTATTCTGAAGGTAAATCAATTCTCACTTTTCCAAACTAAGAAGAGAACATATCCTACGAATTCACAACTTTCCAATTTCTTTTTCCTTTCAATATCAAAACTGGATTTTTAGATATACATTAACATTGGCCAAACATTAATGCAGTAAGAACAAGAATTGATAGAACAACATTGAAGAAAAAGATGAAAATCAAATGATCAATAATCATCATTCCACTACCATTGAATTCCTAACTCAGCAAGAAGTGAATTTAGCCACTAATTTGTGGATTAAACATCATCAAATGAGTATAAATCATACAAACAATTGAAATAAAGGAGAAAGAGATAGAGAAGAACCCTAATATTTTCGTCCCCTCAACTGTCTGTAACCCACGTCCTTGCTCAACTAAGTTAGAATAATTAAAAATAAACCTAAGTGTGCTATTTATACTAGTGGGAATTTTTCCCGGAATAACAAGCAACGTGTCATGGAGTGCATCGCGGAGCACTGCCTCCGTTACACGGAGCTAACATGGACCCTCTCTGGAATCAGGTCCCTAAGTAATTACTCCTCAGCGTGCCACAGCATGCAACGCGGATCTTGGCCAACGTGCCACGGCGCAGTCGCGAACCCTTACTGGAATTTGATGTTCCAGGTAAATATACCCAACGTGCCACAGCTTGTATCGCGTGGCATTGCCTCCGTGTCACAGAGGCAACGCGGACCTTCACTGGAATTGGCCAAAACAAATCACCCGAGGCAGAATGCCTCCGTGATGGCAGCGTGACACGGCTCCATCGCAGAGCCCTTATATTTGCTGCTCTTCCTTGACCTTTTCCACTGCTCACTTCCACGTCCATTCCCGATTTTTACCAACATGTATCTTAGCTTCCCAAAATTACATTTTTCCTGCAAAATAACTCTAATCATGTTGGTTAGTATAAATTCACATTTTAACTACAAATCACATGAGAATGAACAAATAATGATAGATAAACAAGACGAAATGAAGCATTTGAGTATCACTTGGGTATATAATTCTGCCCAAGATCACCTGTCAAGTACACTGCCTCATCCTCCATTAAAAGTTCATAGACTTGCTCGTGACCCACCTCACGAGTCATTGGAATAGGCCACGACTCGTGGGGTCTTATCCATTAGGTACACTGGGAGCTTCTTCTATCTTAACCCCAACCTCACCCCACGGGTGACATGACGACTCATGGAGACTGGCCACGAGTCGTTATCTCCCTCATGGGGACCTCGATCCTTCCTTTATTCCAGGCCTTCCCACGAGTCACTTGATGACTCATGGGGTCTCCTCAAGAGTCGTCCCATGACTTGTCCTGTGCCTGTAACATCAATTCTAAATTTTTCCCGCTTCAACTCCCGAGTCCGATCTTTGAACTTCCGGGGTATAATAATAGTGTAGGGACAGAGAAACCTGGCTCACTTAGGCAAATCCCATATCGGAAAAGAGAGGGAGAGTCCTAGGCTATTTAGTAAAAGAACTAGACCTAATACTGTGAGGCGCCTTTTGGGTTGAAAATTCGACGGGACAAATCTGTGATGGGCTTCAGCCCAAGAGCGGACATTACTTCACAGTGTTGGGCCAGGGTTGTTACAGGGGTATCAGAGCCGACTCTCGACTAGTACGGTGGTGGAGCAAACCTCAGTGAGGACGTTGAGTTCCTACGGGGGGTGAGTGCAGGGATAACGCTAGTAGAGAAACCTGGCTCACTTAGGCAAGTCCCACATCGGAAAAGAGAGGGAGAGTCCTGGGCTATTTAGTAAAGGAACTAGACTTAATACTCTAAGGTGCCTTTTGGGTTGAAAACCCGAAGGGAAAAATCCTTGATGGGCTTCGGCCCAAGAGTGGACAATACTTCACAGTGTTGGGCCAGGGTCATTACAAAAACATGCAATGCTCTACATCATATATACAAAGCTCAACATAATCTATTGACGAAGCTCAACATGAAATCATGCATAACTCAACATCGTATGAAACGAAGCTCAACATTCACTATTGACAAAGCTAAATGATGAAATCTTGTATATACTCGACATCATATGAAAATGAAGCTCAAGATTGTCCTTTGACAAAGCTCGATAATGACATACATCTCAATTATACATTCATGCATATGAGAAGCTTTATTTCAAAACATACCACAAGCTCAATCATAGGTGGGAGCATCTACTCCAAATCAGGTGGTAAGCTACATGTAGAAATATTTAACTCAATATACCACAAGTTAGAATTTATGAAAAATTGGGAAAAACTTCACTTCAAACAATGTGGTAAGCTTATGTCGGGAAAATAATCACTTTAAATCATCATGTGGGCATTGCCCAAAGATTTATCATACTAAGATCTACACATTTTATTTTGAAAACAACATCATAATCATGGGTCGCTATGGAAACATGCTTTTCATCATTAAATCTCATCATCATCCTACATCCAACATCAATCTCTTCTTTCATGAACTTTTCATCCATGGGCATTCAATTTCATAAGTTAGAAATCACAAATTGGATTGAAAACAATTTAAAGTTTGTCCAAGATTCACAATTCATCAATATAAATATAATATAATCATACCCATGTGTAGAGATTGAAGAATTATGCAATTGGGTAGAAACCCCATACTTGATCATAAGCAATTCATCATGTTTGATAGAAATAAGGTATGGGTTTGGAAGGAAGCACCCACTCATAGTCTTACACACCCGGGAATGGTGAATTCTAACACCCTCTAATAGCCCAAGCTGAGATTCCAATGGAAACCTTAAGATATTTCCTTGAATCTCATCTTCAAACATTCAAAATTGCATGCATGGGAAGAATGGCTTGGAATAGGTTTTACCCTGCTTAAATCCCACTAAAACGATCCTTAAAAGACGTAGTATAGGTCTTAGGAAATTAGGAAAATACGAGAAAACCCTTACTATTTCGCAAAAAATAACTATCAGGTGACCCTATCGGGTGACCTCACGATTCGTCAGGACAGGCAACGACTCGTCGAGTCGCCCATCAAGTGCACTGGTTAGCTGAACAGCTGGGGCTCGTAACGGGGGACTTAACGTTAAGTCCCCCGTGGCCACGACTCGTGGTCACCTCCCGTCAGGTACACTGCCTTAACATTCATAAAAAACCATTTTTCTTGATGAAGATTCACCTCACAAGTCGTTGGGACTAGCTACGACTCGTGGTGTCCCATCCGTTAGGTAAATTGGTTACTTCTTCCAATTTAATTCCAACATCACCCCACGAGTGACATGAAGACTTGTGGTGGCTGACCATGAGTCGTTCTCTCCTTCATGGGGACCTCAATTTTCCATTTATTCCAGGCCTGCCCACAAGTCACTTGACGACTCGTGGGGTCTCCTCACGAGTCATACCACGACTCATCCTCTGCCTGCAACATCAATTCCATAATTTTCCCATTTCAACTCCCGGGTCCGATCTTTGATATTTTGGGGTATAACAATATCTCCCCCTTAGGGACATTCGTCTTCGAATGTTAGAAATACTTAGAAAACACAGAAACATGCAATTATCATATGCAAATACTAATTATTAAAATCGAGAATTGACAGAATGACTACCTATGAAAAGAACTACATAGTTGAACTAAATTCAGGCATCACATACATTTATCATAACATAATTCAAACTTGCGCACATGAACTGAACATGGAAACTGGTTAAATTATTAGGGAAAAAACTGATACCTCAAACTAAAATGAGTCCAGTAGGGAACAGGTGGGGGTATTTAGCCATCATAGCCGTTTCGGCTTCCCACGTAGCTCTCTCAACATGTTGGTTTCTCCACAACACCTTCACTGAAGCCACTTCTTCGTTCCTCAGCCTCCGAAACCGACAATCCAATATTGCAACTGGAATCTCCTCGTAACTGAGGCTATCTCCCGCACCAACACTTTCCACTGGGACTACTAAAGTTGGATCATCCAAGCACTTTTTCAAGAGCAATACATTAAAGACGGGATAAACTGAAGATAACTTTGATGGCAAGCCCAACTCATAAGCTACCTTACCAACTCTTCTCATGACCCGATAAGGACCAATATAGCGGGAACTGAGTTTTCCTTTCTTTTCGAACCGCATGACTCCCTTCATAGGAGATACCTTTAGAAATATCCAATCGTCCACCACAAACTCCAAATCCCTTCTTCTCACATTTTGACGACTCTGAGCAGTTTTTAACCTTTCCCTTATCAACTGAACCTTCACCATAGCCTCATGAATCGAGTATGGCCCTATCATAGCTACCTCACCAACCTCAAACCATCCTATGGGCGATCTACACCTCCGCCCGTAAAGAGCCTCGAACGATGCCATTTTGATATTGGAGTGATAGCTGTTATTGTAACAAACTCGATTAAAGGAAAGTGATCATCCAAACTACCTTTAAAGTCCAGCACACAAGCCCTAAACATGTCCTCGAGAGTTTGAATTGTCCACTAGGCCTGGCCATCTGTTTGCGGATGAAATGTTGTGCTGAGCTTAATCTGAGTCCCAAGCCCTTTTTGGATAGACCGACAAAACTGAGAGGTAAATTGAGTACCTCGATCTGAAATAATGGACAAGGGCACTCCATGTAGCTGGACCATCTCCCAAATATACATTTGGCATAATCATTCGCTGAATCTGTGGTTTTGACCAGTAGAAAGTGTGCAAACTTGGTTAACCTATCAACCACCACCCAAATTGAATCGTACTGTCGGTGAGTACGAGGTAGGCCGGTTATGAAGTCCATGTTGATCTCTTCCCACTTCCAAGTAGGAATTTTAATATCCTGCAATAGGCCTCCCGACCTTTGATGCTTAACTTTCACTTGCTGATAGTTTGGGAATTTGGCTACGAATTCTACAATATCCTTCTTCATGTCGTTCCACAAATATATTTCCCACAAGTCATGATACATCTTGAAAGTACCCAGATGGATAGAATACTTGGATGCATGTTCCTCATGCAATATCCGATCCCTCAAATTATCGATATCTGGAACACATAGACGACCCTGGTACCACAGTACACCATCTCCCCCTTGGGAGAAAACCTCCACCTTTTGACTTTGAATGGCTTCCTTCATCTTTACTAAAATTGGGTACTCATCTTGTCTAGATTTGACATCAACCACCAAGGACGATTCTGATCCATTTTGCACAACAACACCACCATCGGTCGAGTCTTCCAATCTGACTCCCAACCTCGCAAGTCAATGGACATCTTTCACCAACTCTTTCTTTCCCTCATCCACGAGGGACACACTCTCCATAGAGAGTCTACTAAGTGCATCTGCTACCATATTAGCCTTGCTCGGGTGGTAAAGGACACTCATATCATAGTCTTTAAGTAGCTCCAACCACCTCATTTTCTAAAGATTGAGGTCTTTCTGCGTGAACATATATTCCAAGATCTTGTGATCCGTGAATACATCCACATGGACCCTATACATGTAGTGCCTCCATATCTTCAATGCAAGCACCACCGCGGCCAATTCAAGATCATGGGTCGGGTAATTCTTTTCATGAACTTTCAATTGTCTTGAGGCATATGCTATCACTTTCTCATGTTGCATCAGCACACACTCGAGTCCATCTCGCAAAGAATCACAATACACCACAAAACCATCGGTACCCTTAGGTAGGGTCAACACTGTTGCTGAAGTGAGTCGGGTCTTCAACTCTTGGAAGCTTTTCTCACAAGCCTCTGACCATTGAAACTTCACCTTCTTCTTAGTTAACTTAGTCAATGTTGCGGCAATAGACGAAAAACCCTCCACAAATCTCCAATAGTAACCTGCTAAGCCCAAGAAGCTCCTGATATCTGGTGGGTTTACCGGTCTGGGCCAATTCTTTATCGCCTCGATCTTTTGAGAATCTACTTTTATGCCCTCACCTGATACCACATGGCCTATAAATGCCACCGAGTCCAACCAAAACTCACATTTGTTGAACTTTGCATACAACTGGCGATCCTTGAGGGTCTAAAGAACTATTCTCAAGTGAGTGGTGTGCTCCTCATCGCTCCGAGAGTATATAAGGATGTAATCAATGAACAAAATCATGAACATGTACAAATATGCTTTGAACACCATGTTCATTAGATCCATAAAAGCTGAAGGGGCATTGGTTAGTCCAAAAGACATGACAACAAATTTGTAGTGACCATACCGAGTCTTGAAAGTGGTTTTTGGGATGTCACTCTCCCGAACCCTGTGCTAGTGATACCCGGATCTGAGATCAATCTTGGAGAAACACTTGGCATCCTGAAGCTGGTCAAACAAATCATCGATCCTGGGTAAAGGATACCTGTTCTTGATGGTGACCTTGTTCAACTGCTGATAGTCGATGCACATCCAAAGAAAACCATCCTTCTTTCAGACAAATAACATTGGTGCACCCCATGGAGACTTACTCGGCCTAATAAATCCCTTATCTAACAGGTCCTTCAACTGATCCTTCAACTCTTTTAGCTCGACTAGAGCCATTCTGTAAGGCGGAATAGATATAGACTGCGTGTCGGGAAGAAGATCTATACCAAAATCAATCTCCCGCTCGGGAGGGAGACCTGGCAAATCATCAGGAAAGACCTCTAGATATTCACGTACTACTCGTACATATTGGATAGTCGGGGTTTCGGACTCCACGTCCTTAACCCTAACTAGATGGTACAAACAACCCTTAGAAATCATCTTCCTAGACTTAAAGTAGGAGATAAATTGACCTATAGGCACAGCTGAACTACCCTTCCATTATAACACTGGCTCACTCAGAAATCTAAGCTCTACTGACTAGGTTCTACAATTAACTGAAGCATAGCATGCAAATAGCTAATCCATGCCGAGAATAACATCAAAATCGATCATGGCTAACTCTATCAAGTCTGCTGAGGTGACCTTATGAAGAACTAAGCGCGGGAAATCTCTATACACCCGTCTAGCTATAACTGAGTCACCTACTAGAGTAGAAACTGAGAAGGCTTCTGATAAGACATCGGGGCTGACTCCGAAGCTACTGGCTATATATGGTGTCAAAAAAGATAGGGTAGCCCCCGGATCTAACAAAGCATATACATCAACATGAAAAACTCTTAACATACCGGTGACTATATCTGGTGAGGCCTCCTGCTCCCGGCGAGTGGCTAAGGCATAGAATCTCTTCTAGCGCTGCCCGCCAGCTGTGCTAGTAGATGCCCCCTGATATGCTATGCATGGGGGTGGGGCTGTTGAACTAGAAGCTGGGCCTCAGCCCCCAACCTGATCCTGTCTCGTAGTGGAATAATATTTGAGCATATTTCCAGGCTTCCCACATCCAAAGAAAGCTCCTGAACCGGCCAAACACTGGCCTGTGTGCCCTCGGCCACACCAGCGACAAGCTGGAATGCTAGTCGATGGGCCTACTGCTATGACTCCTTGAGCTTGACGCTCGCCCTCTCTGATAATGTCTAGGCCTAGTTGGCACACTCAGAGCTGAAGATGTTGGGGCTGATGATCTCTGGTGGGTCTGCTATCGATGCCCACCACCGAACCTCTGCTGAGAGAACCTGTGGTCCTCGGAACTGGCCCTCTTAGCCTCCCTCTCCCTCGAATGTGCCGCCTCCACCTGCTTAGCGTACAACACAATGCGAGGGAAGTCCATTTCCTGATGTAGCATAGTTGTCCTGCAGTCATTTTCCAAATATCCTGCTATACCATGCACAAATATGCTCACCCGCGCCCATTGGTTGGTCACTAATTTCGGGGCATACTTACCTAGGTGGGTGAACTCAAGGGAATACTCCTGAACAGTCATCCTTACTTGCTTCAAATTCACAAATTCATCTGCTTTCAACTGCCTCATCTCTAAAGGGAAGAGCCGATCGAGGAATGCAACCTGAAACTCCTCCCATGTGACGGGACCTAATCCAACAACCCTACTGTCCTTCCATTGGAGGAACCAAATATGCGCAACCCCCTTCAACTGGTAGGAGGCCAACTCTGCGCACTCAACACTACTCACCCCCATAACCTGGGTGATCTTGACAATATCATCAATGAAATCATGTGGGTCCTCATCTACCTTGGACCCTAGAAACTGCGACGGGTTCATCCTCAAGAAGTCCCTAACTCGAGCCACTGCCGCATTGCCATTTTGTGGAACATGCGCAATGTCTTGCTGATTGACCTGAGCAATCAAGGCTTGCACAAGCATCGGAATAGCAGCTCGGAACTCAACATGAGCGGTTGGCTCCGGTGCCTGAGGCTCCTGAACTGGTGGGGCTGTTTGATGCTCATGACTGTTTCCATCCTTGTGGCCTTCACCACCTCCATTCCTCCTTCCATTCACTCTTCGAGGTGCCATGATTCTGCAATCGAAAGTAGTACGAATTAGAAGGATAGAAAGACTTTTCATCGCATGACATAGATCATGAAAGAAGGGAACATTTCTGAAACGTCTAGTAGCCTCTTCGTCATAAGTGTGGCACGCTTCACACCTATGAAAAAAACTCTACCTAACGCGGCTTTTAGACTCCCTAGGAAACATCAAACCTATGGCTCTGATACCATGTTTTTCACGACCCAAACGGAGGCCCGGATCGTAGACATGGGACAAGGGACCCTGAGAGACCCCAAATCGACCCATGGCATAAGCATTCAACTAACTCATTCAATAAACATAAAGAAAATATAATTATAAACTTAGCGAAAGTAAGACTTAATATAACAACAGAACAAATACCTGAAGTTGAATACACGTCTAAGTCTGATAAGCCTCTAATCTGGATGAGCTGATGGGACAACACCCCTAACTAGCTCAATCATATTGAAACTGAAAGGACATCTAAAACAACTAAAGGTATAGTCCTCGAAAGATGAGGACTCACCAAATAAACATGTGTTAAATCTAAACAGCGACTATGAACGGGGCTAAACCTGAGAACTGGATCCTGCATCATGAGACGATGCATCATAGAAAGTATACGGTCAGTACGTGAAATGTACCGAGTATGCAAGGTAAGTAAAATCGCTTAGCAAAGTAAATCATTTTAAACATTTCATAACATATCATAAGCTTTCAAGCATAAGTAGATAGGCTAAAATCATTAATTATGAAATCAAAATCTTATCATAACATGACCATGCATAGCTTTATAACATCATGACTAAAACTCAAAGTTGAAACATAACGTTTATATCAAAAGCTGAAAAATGAGTCAAACCTTTGTTTTAGAACATGCATGCATAAGGTAATCATCATGAGTAATGAACAAATCTGGAAGATATAGACAGTGGGAGACTCGTCACATAATGGACATACTGTGATAGAGCTTACGTGGTCCCAACTATCACACTTAAGTGGGTAGAGCCGTCCATAACCTTGCCAGGGCGATGGACGATACCATGATATTGATATCAAACTTAAGGGCCAATTGGGCCGGGGATAGCTCACAAGGGAGGTCCCAATAATATAATAGTATCAACCTACGTTGGCGCATAGTTTTGGGGAATAGGGTAATCGACCCTTAACCCGCTCGATTCTAGACTTTTCTCCCAAAACATGCAATGCTCTACATTGTATATACGAAGCTCAACATCGTCTATTGACGAAGCTCAACATGAAATCATGCATAACTCAAAATTGTATGAAAAAAAGCTCAAAGTTGTCTATTGACAAAGCTAAATGATGAAATCCTGTATATACTCGACATCATATGAAAATGAAGCTCAAGATTGTCCTTTGACAAAGCTCGATAATGACATACATCTCAATTATACATTCATGCATATGAGAA
>JACEIK010002855.1:44900-60267 GCA_018107945.1 Datura stramonium
ATCTTTTTCAAGATTATTTATTTATATTAGTAATAACTTAATTGTTTAGTAAATCTCAATTCGATTGACATCCCATCTACATCACACGTTTGGTCTTTGCTCATTGTTGTTTCTCGATTTTGGTTATCTTGCTCTCTTGATTAGCTGCATTTAGATTTAATAATATTATTGCATTTACTCTCCCAAAATTTTCTTTTACTTGTTTATACATTGATGCAATTTAATTCAAGTTAATATACAACTATTACGTGATCATTTTACATTCCTTGTAGAATTCGACCACGACATCCGTCGGGTTATTTATTTTGGTACAACGATCATTTACACTTTTTCATAGAGAAGTGTGTAATTTGGATGTTATCACTTCCCATAGGACCTATACTTGAACATTTTTTTAATCATCCTCATGGGCACTAGCTAGGGCTCATATCCTGATGGTACAACTTGTATTGTGACCCTTAGAACACCATTTACTACACTTCTTTTTTGCACTCCAACTCCTAGACTCGATTTCCCTGAAAATACAGTAAAAGCACCTCATATCCATATAAACACACCCAAGTTCTAGCATCTTTTCTTTTTTTAAGCATTCAAAATGTCGTAAAAACATGGCACATCAGTGCTTCACTTAGGGAATCATTGAGACTTTGTATAACCCACTCAAAGATGCATGAAAAAGGTAAAAACACTTAGACTTTTGGAACTTGACTCCTATTCTTGAAAATTTGAGCTTAAAAATGTGATGCATTCAATATGGATATATGTGATTATGTAATCTTTATTTCCATTATTGAACCGTTTATGCCATTGCGTGTGTGAGATTTTTATTGTATACTACGTGGCAATTTGATATCTAGAACTTGCCGATGTGTGTGCAAAATGAAATGAGGATGTTGAATCTAGAAAGTGATATAGGCATTTCTTTTGTAGCCTATTTGTATCCCAATTTTACCTAACTTGATATGATTGTCCTAGTTAGCTATTTTGAGCCTTTTCCTATTCTTTTGATAGCCATATTACAAGCTTAATCTCTCTTGTTCTAATAACTTTTATGTGATCCAAATAACTCCTAGAGCACTTTAATTGAAAATTTTGTATAAAAGGAGCACAAGTGGAGAAAAGAAGGAAAAAGTCAAAATGTGGAAATTGAAAAAAAAGGGTGAAAAATGCAAAACAAGGAGGGTGATGTTAGTGGAGAAAAGAAAAAAAATGAAAGAATGAAAGAATGAAAGATTAACAGAAAAAAATTATGGATGAGCTTAATTTCAAAAGTTCCCTACTAGTAACCTACGTTACAAAATTGAAAAATAAAAAGAGGTATAAGGAGTAAAAGAGTAGATTGAAGAATGTGCTAAAGATCAAAAGAGTTGTGAAATATTAAAGTGCTTAGGGAGATTAGTCACTATCTTGGCAAAATAGTTACTACCCATCCCTTCGCCTATATTACAATCATCTTAAGTCCAATTGATCTTAGATTCGATGTTCTACATTAGTGGAGTATTTACACTAAGGGTAAGCTTATTGGTCGTCTTTTGCATACACGTTGAGTTCTTTGGGAGAGTGAGTGATTTTGTTATATCTATGCCCAAGTTAAAATTGTAATTATGTTGTGAGTGAAAGGGCATCTCTCCAAATAATGAGGGGCACATAATGGTGAGATTTTTATGTATCTTTGATTGCTAAATTGCATATGATTCATGTTGGTCCAAATATATCTTGTTGAGTTAGTTCTACAAGCTAAGTGTTTACAAAATTGTAACCTTTGAATGTTGATCTTATATGCACGTTGAGTGAGTTGTCGGAGCTTTATTGGATTGTCTAATGATCCTAAGTGTAAGTAGACCTATTCGTAGAGAGAATTTTGTGATTGAATTTAAGAAGGAAGGTGGTAGATTGTTCGAGGACAAACAAAAGTTTAAGTTCGGGGTGGTGATGTAGAACGTATTTACGCACTTATTTTCCATATTTTGGCTATACTTAGCTAGGTTTTCAGAACAAATTGTGTGTGTTTTCTTTGATTTTTTGTGGTATTTGTGGAAAAGAACTAATGCATACTTTTAGGTACTAAAGTGACGGATTTGTGTTTAATTGTGGATAAAAAGAGCAAGTATATAAAAACAGGTCCGAGGAAATATGTATGATAAAGTTTGACATCGCACAAGCATAATAGTGCTATGACCTGCGCGATGCACAAGCAAGGTTGGTGCCATGAGAGGTGTGACACATAGGCATCCTAGTGCATGGAGAGGCACGGTGCACAGGGATATTCCAAATGGCCAGAGGTCCAGTCCCAGTTAAAGTAGGAATAGAAGCTGCAAAACCCAACCCCAATCCAAGAAGGAACAATGAAGACATAATCTACTAAATACACCCCTTATTAGGAGGTTTTAGGTGTGCAACACATTCGACCATAGTGCACTTTGAGGGATTCAACATTCTGAAACTAAGTGCAACTTAGTAGAATAGTTGTTGGAGAATTCATCAAGTTATTGTGATTCAATTTAGCTTTGGAGATTTCTTAAACAATTTCATACTATTGTAAGTATTTCATTATGATTTCTTCTATATTTTATTTTTTATTTTATCAAACATGAGCATCTATATTTCTTAAGTTAGGGTTGTGGGAACCATGATGGATTAACTGAAGTAGGCAAAAATAAAATACTGATTCTTGAATGGTGAATTGAGTGAATTATTATTCTCTTTGTTTTAATATTTGATTGACTGTATCTTCAACTTGCTCGGCCAAAGAGGTTGAAGTTAGAAAAAAAGAGAATAATAGTGGTAATTTGATGCTAACAATCCTCATATAATTAACTTGAGCTCTAACAGAGGATAGTTAATTTAAGACTTATGGAAAGAAAAAAAATATACACACCTAAAGTCTAAGAGGATTTAGGTGAAATTCATCTATGTAGGTCGAGATATGTTAGGTGAACTTAATCGTTAGTCTTACACAAAATTCACCTAGATAGATCACTAATAAAATAAGCCTATTATGTTATGAACTCATGGGGAACACAGTCCTAGTTTTGTCTCAATAATTTGATAACAACTCAATCATAGTTTAAGATTACCTTTTCTTTTTGTTTACAACCCCCTTCCGAAATATTGACTATAGGATGATTTACTCATCATTAACATATTATTTCCTCCCTATTCCCTATGGGATCGACCCTAACCTAGTTGGGTTACTATATTTGACACTAACCATTTTATACTTCATTACAAGGTGTAATTTTGGTGTGATCAGTGATCGCATCTCCGTGCATAAAGAGCCTTAAACGAAGCCAATTGAATCCTGGAATAGTAACTATTACTGTAGGAGAACACAATGAGAGGTAAGTGGTCATCCGAACTACCTTTGAAATCATCACATAAGCTCTTAACATGTCCTTAGGGCCTGACCATCTGTTTGCAGGTGAAAAGTTGTGCTAAGCTTGACCTGAATACCAAGGCCCTTCTAAAACGATCTCCAAAATTAAGAGGTGAACTGGGTACCCCTATTTGAAATGATGGACAAAGGGTCTCCAAGAAACATAACTAACTCCCGAATGTAATGTCGAGCATAGTCTTTGGCTGAATCCATAGTCTTAACTGGTAGGAAATGTGTCGACTTATTCATCTGGTCCATAATAACTCATATAGAATCATGTTGTTGGCGTAAATATGAGTAAAACCTATAATGAAATCCATGTTTATTTCTTTCCATTTATAAGTAGGAATGTTGAAATCCTAAGTCATACCTCCCGGCCTCTGATGCTCAACCTTCACCTGTTTGCAATTTGGACACTTAGCCACAAATGTTGCAATATCCTTCTTCATGTCATTTCACCAATAGACTTCCCGTAGGTCATGATACAACTTGGTGGCACATAAATGGATAGAATACCAAGAGCTGTGAGTGTCTCTCAACATCCATCCTCTCAAGTCATCCACATCTGGAACATATAATTGATCCTGATAGCAGAGTACATCATCTTCTCCTAGGGAAAAAACCTCCACTTTCTGATTCCAGAAAGCTTCCTTCAACTTAACTAAGATAGGATCCTCATCTTTCCTTACCTTAACCTCCATCACTTATGAAGATTTCAATCCATTTTGAATAATGACACCACTATCTACTGAATCTGTAAGGTGAACCCCTAATTGACAAAGCCTATGGACATCTCTAACTAACTCCTTCTTTCCACCTTCCAAATGAGTCACACTTTCCATGGAAAACCTACTAAGAGCATCGTCCACTACATTGGCCTTCCTCGAATCTTAAATAATAGGTTAATGATGAGTAAATCAACCAAAAGTCAATATTTCGAAAGCGGGGTTGCAAATAAAAGAAAAGTAATTCTAAACAGTGACTTAGTTGTTATCAAGTTGATAAGACGAAACTAGGACTGTGTTCTCCATGATTTCATAACGTATTATGCTTATTTTATTAGTGATCTATTCTGGTGAATTTTGTGTAAGACTGACGATTAAGTTCATCTAACGTCTCTCGACCTACATACATGAATTTCACCTAAATCCTCTCGGACTTTAGGTATGTATTTTTTTCCCTCGCCGTAAGTCTTGGATTAACTATCCTTGATTAGAGGTCAAGTTAATTAAATAAGGGTTGGTAGCCTCAAGTTACCACTATTATTCTCTTTTCCTAACTTCAACCACTTTGGTCGAGCAAGTTGAACATACAAGTAATTAAATATTAAAATGAAGAGAATAACAATCCACTTAATTCACCATTCAAGAATCACTATTTTATTTTTGCTATTTTTGTTAATCCATCACGGATCCCGCAAACCTATATTAAGTGATTTAGCCACTCATGTTTGAGAAAACGATAACGTAAATTGTAGAAGAAATCATAATTAAATATTTACAATATTATGAAATTGTTTAACAAATCTCCGAAGCTAAATTGAATCACAAGAACTTGATGAATTCTCTAAACTAAATAATTACACAAATTCATAAATTATGAATTGTGCAAGAACTTAATGACATTATATTCTCATTGTTAGACTAGACTTGGACACCCAAAACATCCTATAAAGGGGTATATATAGTAGTAGATTAAGCCTTCATTGTTCCCGCTTGAATTGGGATTGGGTTTTGCAACTTCTGTTCCAACACGAACTGGGATTGAAATCTCGGCCGCCCAAAAACTGCGTGTGTGTTGTGCAGGACAATGCGCCAGCATGCTGGCATCTCACGTTGCTCCATGCGCCAGTCTTGTCTATGCATTGCGTAGGGCATAGCACTGCTATTCCTGTGCAATGCCATCTTCTAATATATTTGTTTCCTCAATCCTGTTTTTCCATACTTGCTCTTTTTAACCAAAATAAGCCCAAATCTGTCACTTTCATACCTTAAAACATCTAATCATGTGTGTTATCTCTCTTTCACAAATATCATATAAAACCAAAGAAAACACCCATAATTTGTCCTCAAAACATAGTTAAGTATGGGCAAAATATGACAAATAAGTGCATAAATACGCCTTACATCAGAGTGACAGGTCTAGACCAGTTCTTCACCACCTCTATCTTCTAAGAGTCTACCTGAACACCGTCAGTAGACACTACATGGACAAGAAATGCAACTGGCTGCAGCCAAAGCTCGCACTTTCTAAACATAGCGAACAACTGACGGTCCTTAAGAGTCTGCAACACAATCCTCAAATGAGTGACATGCTCCTTCTCATTTCAAGAATACAAAAGGATATCATCTTTGAAGGCAATGATGAACATATCCAAGTGTTGCTTGAACACCCTATTCATCAAATCCATGAAAGCTACAGGAGCATTCACTATTCCAAAAGAGATAGCTATACACTCATAGTGACCATACCGAGACCTAAAGACTTTCTTCGAAATGTCACACTCCCTAACTCTGAACTGGTGATAGACGAATATGATTTCTATCTTTGAAAAGAACCTAGAGCCCTTAAGATGATCAAATAAGTCATCAATCCTGGGGAGGGGATACTTATTCTTGATTATGACTTTGTTCAATTGGTGATAGTCAATGCACATTCTGAGAGAACCATCCTTCTTATATACAAAGAGGACTGGAGCACCCCATGGGGACTTACTAGGCCTGATGAAACCCTTATGTAGGATATCCTTCAAATATTCCTTCAACTCCTTTAGCTCAGTAGGAGCCATTCTGTAAGCAGGGATGGATATGGACTACGTATCATGGAGGAGGTCTATACGAAAGTCAATCTCCCTCTCAAGAGGGACTCCTAGTAGATTATTTGGGAACACCTTTGGATACTCACAACCACAAAGATTTGGGGTTTCGGACTTAGAATCCTTAACCCAGACTAAATGATATACACACCCCTTGGAGATCATCTTTCTGGCCTTAAGATACGAAACAAAACAACCTACTGGCACTGCGGAACTACCCTTTCATTCTAGGACTGGTTCCCCTAGGAGTCAAAACTCTATTATTCAGGTTCTACAATTAACTGAAGCATAACAAACATACAACCAATCCATGTCGAAGATAACATCGAAGTCGGTCATGTCTAACTCTACTAAGTTGGATGAGGTGACTTATTGAAGAACTGTAATAGGGCAATTTCTATATACCCTCTGTGCTAAGACTAACTCACTGACATGAGTAGAGATTGAGAAGGGTTTTGAGAGGATTTTGGGACTAACACCAAAACTGATAGCAACATAGGGAGTCGGGAATAATAATGTGGCCCCTAGATCTAGCAATGCATAAAAATCAAGATGAAAAGCTCGTAACATACCTGCGATCACATCTGGTGAGTTCTCATGCTCTTGGCATGATAAAAGGGCATAGAAACAGTTTTGGCATTGTCCACCACCTACACTAGATGATGCGCCCTACTGGGATGGGTGTGCTGCTAGAGCTACTGATGATGTAGCTGGGGCATGGCCTCTACCGTCACCCTAGCTGGCTGAAGGACAATCCTTGAGTCTGTGTTCAGGCTTGCCACACCCAAAACAAGCATCCCTTCTAATCATACACTTTCCCTGGTGGTTCCTACCACACGTCTTGCAATTTGGGAAAGTGCACTCCTCGAGCATGTTCCCCTGACTCTTAGAGCCTGATGCTCTAACCCTCTAATCACCCCTGGCCCTGGATGGAACACTAGCCAATGAGGGAACTGGGGTCGATGACCTCTTATGGGATAGAGAGTGATACCCACCACCTAACCTCCACTGGGAACACTCAAAGTTCCATATTCTAGCCCTCTTGGTCTCCCTCTCTTTCTCCTTCAACTTCTCCTCCTCTATATGTTTGGCATAGATCATAAGTCGAGAGATATCCATGTTGCTGATAAGCATAGTAGTACCGAAGTCCTTGATTGGTGAATCTAAAACCCCTAACATCAACTTGCTCATGAGAGCCCTTGGCTCATAACCATCTCAGGAGCATACTTAGACTGGGTAAAATTCAAGGCATACTCTTGAATCATCATTTTATTCTGGTTCAAGTTGATGAACTTTGTTTCCTTTGCTTCCTTAACTCTCATAGGAAGAACCTGTCCCAGAAAGTTGTCACGAACTCATGCCAGTCCACAGGAACTACTTTTACCCTACAGCGTTCCTTCCACTGGTTGAACCATATGTGAGCTATCCCCTTTAGCTGATAGGAGGCCAAATCTGCACTCTCCTCTCTTGAAACCCATATAATTTGGGTAATCTTCTAGATCTCATCAATGAACTCCTGTGGATCCTCTTCCACCTTAGAGTAAGGAAACTTTGGCAGGTTTATCCTGGTGATGTCTCGAACTCTAACCACTACGGTACTCCCATTGAGATTCATAGGTGCAATTGCCTGCTGGTTGAGTTGGGCTGTCATAGCTTGTGCTAATATTTAAAAGCAACCCTAAACTCAGCACAAGTCACCTGCTCATTCAAAGGAGCCACTGGAGCTGGTGGGGCTGGCTATTCCCATTGCCATTTCTCCTTCTTTGGTTTTTTGGGGAGGCATTTTCTGCAAACACGTATAGCATGAGTTAGAAGAGTAAGAAACTTGTACTTTATTGCACGACATATAGCATGAAAAAAAGGAAGTCTCCTAAAATATTTCGTAGCCTCTTCCTCAAAAGTATGGCGCACTTCACACCTATGAAAAAGACTTCACTTAGCGTGGCTTTCAGACAGCCTAGGACACACCTAAACCTGATGCTATGATACCATGTTTGTCACGACTGGAGCATAGACCCCAAATACAACACGGGACCTAGAACCACAAATGACTCTAAGCTGACTCATGGCACATGCATAACATAAAAATAAGCATACATAAGAAGAAACAATAATAAAATAGGGCATAAGAGTATTTCTAGGATATCATGAAACATCAAAACTGAGACGACAAGACAAGTAACTAAATATCTATACATCAAGTCTAAAAAGACTCTAAAACATAAGATGATCTGAAGGGACAAAACCCCTAACTAACTCTGTTACCTAAGAAAACTACACTGACATGAAAAGACATGAATAAGAACTAACATCCTCGGATGATGAGGACTCACCAAAACTGTGCTAAATTTGGAGCAAGATCGAATCTAGCGGCAGAGCTGAGACTGATCACCTGAACCTATATCATGAGACGATATAACATAAAAGTATGCGATCAGTACTTTGAATATACTATGTAGGATAAGTAAAACATGAGAGTGAGGCCAACATGCTAAAAATCGTGATCATGAGATAGTCTTAAAGCATGAGTTGTTCATCATAAACTGAAGTATAATATAACCCAAGGTTTTGAAAGTGAAATCATAAAGTTTAACAGGTTTGGAATCATAAGTAAAACTTCTATACTTATAAAAGGGTTAAATATACTATAAAACATGATATCATAAATCCTGAATATGAACAACATGAAATATGAGGAATAATGAGAGATTCTTATAACCGACATACTCCAAGTGAGCATACATGGAGCCCAGCTTGTAACCCTAGATGGGAGGTTTTCTCATACCTTGCCAAGGGTAAGATCCATGAAGGCTTGATATCACTCATGAGCCCATTCGGGCAAAGGAGACGCTCTCAGACTAGGGCCCCTTCATACCTATGGTGGCACATAGTTTATGAGACTTGGGTATGCTAGAACCCTAGCCTACACGGTGTTAAATACTACTCCAAAACATATTTAGTGCTCATATCATAATCATGAATGAAACTTGGTTTTTCATGGGTTAGTTAGAAATCATTAAATTCATGAATTGCGTAACATTCGTAAACTAGCCATAAAAATAAATATTGAGAATTTAGCCATGCGTGTGTGTGTATATATATAAGGATAGGAAGAAAGTAAGGAATGATTATAAGTACAAGATAATAAATGCAAATGAAATAAACTAATTAGGTGGAAAAGCCAACAATAATGCAACAATTAAATAATAAGTGCAATAATTAAAGGTAGGTGGATAGGCCAACCATATGCAATAAAATGAAATAGACAATAAAATGGAAGAGACAAGTTAGGAAAGTGAAAGGTTAGAAAAAATGAACTTTGATATAAGTATTGAATAACTTTAGAATATTACAAGAAAGAGAGAAAGCTCTAACCAAGTCTTCCTTGAAAGAGAAAGCTTGTGCAAGAAAAGGATGCTCTACAAATAAAATGGAGGGGGCTATTTATAGCAAAAAAATTGCTACAGTGAAAGTGCTACAGTAGTTTTACAGTGAAGCTACAATATCACCCTCAATAATTTTCTGATGATGTCATGCATGACATCAATTCTGATGATGTATTGATGGTGTCATTGTTGATGTCAATTCAACTGTAAATTGATGTAGGGGTTGTCTTCTTCATCTTTCGACTTGGATTTTTCCAACGCCTGCGGTTGATGGCTGGGGAGTTCAGCTTTAATCTGTGGAAGATTTTTTCCATTTGTTGGATGAAATCTCCTTTGTTTCTTGAGTTGGCTAGTTGGGCAACTGCAATAGATTTCTGTTGTAAAAATGTTATTTGGGCAGCATCTGTCGGGGCCAGATACTTTGAATTTTGCAGGAACCATTTTTCCACTTTCGCTGGGTAGGCTTCTGAGGGGTTCCAATTTTTGTACCATTTAGAATGGCCTTGGAGGCCTAACCATGGGAGCCCTTTGTGTCCTTCCAGTTTGTGGAACGCAAACTTTTATGAGTAAATCCACGGGACATGGAACCTGTGGGAAAATTGTAGAAGCAAGGGGACCTATTGCTCGCTAAAAAACCTTCGACAAAAATATTCATATCCTTCGCGAACCAAGGGAGGAAGGATTTCAGCATTGTGGCCATAAGCCAACCACCATTGATGCAAAAACCACTTAGGGGAGTCAGAGGTTAGTTGTTTCCCCATAGGAGAAACTAGGAATGTTTGTTGAGGTCATTTTTAAAGGTGATTGTGTTCATCCACACTGCTATGTAGTCAAAATAGTTGTAATTTTGGGGTTCAAATGGTTGGGAAAATCTTTTATACTTAGCTGGGTGTGTTCCCTGTTCTTTGGGTGATATTATTTTGTTAATCCATACCATGGTATGGGTAACAAATGTTTGGGTTTGTTTGTCTTTGTGGGGTTTGAATAAACAAAATCTCGTGTCTGTAAGAATGAACTCATAGAACTTTTGGGTATAGGAGGGATTTTTTTGAACAAAATTGGCAAAAGGGCTAAGCATTATCTTGGCCACCTTTTGGGGGTTGGAGTGCCAAAATTCAGGCTCAATTTAGATTAGTGGATAAACATTTTCATTTTTGAAGTAGGTAGGTTCATCAAGGGAGGAACCTCTATTTGGAGAAAGTGTCTTGTTTGGTACAGAATGTATCGTGCTAATGCTTTGTGGAAAATTGTAAGAAAATTCTATGGGGCTCTCTGCCTCCACAACTTTTTTGGTGGTGGTGCTAGCAGCCACCGAATGAGAAGAAGAAGATGTGTGGCTTTGGGTCAACGCAGTAGAACACATATTTTTGAAGAAGAGATATTGGTTAATTAATTCTCTTCTATTGTGACTTGTCAAGGCTGCAGTATCATTGAAGCCCATGAGCAGGCGCCAGTTTTGAAAATCTTCTTCTGTCTATGGGGTAGACATGGTTTGGGCTAGTTGAGTATTTTTTTCTTCTTCCTCAACTAGGTCAGCCCACTTCTTTGGACTAGAAATGGAAATTGGAGCTGCATTTTCCAGCAAATATGATGGCGGAATTCCCTTCATGTCATAGTCCGTCGGAGTTTGGTATTTGGGCTGGCTTGGGCCAACTGCTTCTTTTGACGGGTTGCTTAGAAGCAACTAATTTTGTTTGCTGCTTGGTAGCAGCTTGCTGTTTTTTTTAATTTGATTGTTGTTGTATCAGCGCTAATTTGTTTTCACTCGACAGAGTGAGGGTTGGAAATTATGACGAATCCGGGACCTCTGTTACCTTTTTTTTCTACTCATTTTACCTTCCCTGCAAAAATTCTCTGGTAAGGAAATCTGGAATAGAGTTGGAGCTCCCTTTGATATATTCTATATCAAATCAAAAATAGACAAAATAGCTTGTCATCTAGCAAATATATATTTGGAGGAAAGATTTTGAACATCTTTTTGTAAAACAGGGTTTTCAGCGTTACAGTCAATTCGTAATAAAAAATTTGGTTTAACAAATCTGCTTGAAATTTTGAAATGCACAAAAAAATTTCTAAAATTTCTTTTTTAATTGTTGGATAATTTTGTTGGGCCTTATTCCAATGTTTTGATGCAAATGCAATAATATGCTCCTTATCATTTTTTCTTTGTTTTAAAATGCCACCATAACCAATGTCTGATGCATCTATTTAGACTATTTTGAATGCAGAGGGATTAGGAAGAGATAGAAAAAGAAGATGCTTAATCCTCTGCTTGATTTCTTTAATAGCATTGGTGTGAACATAGGTCTATGGAGGCGGAGGCTTTTTCAATCTATCATGGAGGGGTCTTAGCAAACTGCTAAGCTCTGGAACAAAATCTGCTATATAATTAACACACCCCAAGAATCTTTGCAGTTGTGTTTTGTCTAAAATATGATCGGGAAATTTGTCAGCAAATTGGATAGATCTTTGAATGGGGATGATAGTACCATGTTGGATATTATTCCCAAGAAAGCGTATGTTAATTTGGAAAAAAATATACTTGGTTTTGGAGAAGATTAAGCCATTTTCTTTGATTACATTGAAGAAAGGTGCTTGAAATGCTGATCAATGTTTGTGGAGAATACCAGAACATCATCAATGTAAACAATTATGAACTTTGAGAAGGGATTGAAAATTTCATTCATTATTTTTTGGACTTCTGGAGGGGCACTCTTTAGTCCAAAGGGCATTACATTCCATTCATATTGCCCCAATGGTACTGTAAAAGAAGTTTTGTATCGATCTCTTGGATCAATTTGGATTTGCCAAAAGCCCGACATTAAATCGAACTTTGAGAAAATTGTGGCAGCATGGAGTCAATGGAGTAAATCTTTCTTGTTAGGAATAGGATAGCTAATCCAATGGAGGGTAGTATTTAGTGGTTTATAATTGATGACCAAGCGAGGGACGCCTCGCTCAATTTCGGAACTTTTATTCACATAAAAGGCAGCACAACTCCAAGGGGATTTGCTTGGAGAGATGATTTGTTTGCGAAGGAGATCACTGATCTCTTCTTGACAATTGTTTTTTACCTCATGGTTCATTTGTATTAGGCGAGATTTTGTAGGAATTATTTTTTGTATCAAAGTCAGGTTCGTAAGGAAGCCTAACCATGTGTTTTTTGCGATTCCAGAAGGTTGTGGGTAAATATGCACATAGTTCTTTTTGAATTTGTGTTTCAAGGACCTTGATTTTTATTGAAGGAGAGGTTCCTGAAATTTCTGTTGTAACCTATGGAAAGCTACTCCTTCCATGAGGAAGTTAATCTGAACTTCCTTATGCTTCAAGGTAGATAAGATTCTTCTTACTGGGGGTTTGTCAAAAGGAAGGAAAATGTTATTGCATTCAATTTCTATTCCTTGATGAGTGACCCAGAATGGGATGAGCTCTTCAATGAAAGAAGTGCCTAAAATTACAGTATTAGTAATGTCTTTCACTAGTACGAATGAGGTAGAAACTGATAAAGTAGAATTTTCCTATGGAAGATCTTACTTTGACATTAGAGAGCTTATAGCTGATTCCTAATCTATTGCCATTAGCAGCTCTAAGGGCCTCTTTGGTTTTCTTAGTATTTAGTTGGGATAAGTCTTTCTTGGACACAATTGAGGTCTGCACCAGTATCAAAAAAGGCAATAGTGTCTAGAATGAATGATTTGTTGACTACTAAGATTACCCTAGTATGCCATCTCCTGATGGAGATTCTCGAGAGATAATTGATAAAGTCTCCTAGTTCAGTCTCATGATTTAGTTGTTCCACTTCTGTTTGTCCAGGAGGATCAGCCATGGTAGAGAATTGTTGAAGGACAATCCAATCTAGTTCTTGCCTAGATTTTATTTGTCGGATTTCTTCCTTAAGGAGTACTGTTTTTGATTGAAGATCTTGAATAGTTACTACCTTTGGTTTTCTAGAAGGAAATATGTTCAAAACATTAGTGATATTGTAGGTGTTTGCTATGTAAGGATGATAAAAAATATTGGAGGAAGATGTGGAGGGTCTACCTAGAGTCTTTTTGAGTTGATCTAGATAATGTCTTTTTTGATCTGGATCTTGTAAGTTGCTTATAACCTCTAGGAGAAGATCTTGTTCTTTTGAGAGAACATTGACTTCAGGTTGGCTATTTTGGTCTTCTTGGTAAGACTGGGAAGATTCTAGGTCATCATCTTCGATTTGGTTAAGGTCCTATTCGAACTCATCATCAGCACTATCGGAGTCCTCTTGTAGTAAGAGGTGTTGTATCTGGTTGAGGACTGATTCATCAAAATTGAGATTTCTAATTCTTTTGGTGAATTTGCAGTATTTGGCAATATGACAAGGTCTGCCGCACCTATAACATTTTCCATCATTGGGGGTAGGAAAAGCTGGCTTCTTAGTTGCACGTTGATGTTTTGGAGGAGAAGATTTTGATTTCCTAAATTTAGGATGATGAGTCCTAGATGAAGAGAGTTCCTTTTTAGGAGCTGGATTTCGATTAGATTTCTTTCTACATGGAGTTAGACCAAATTGTTCGCAGAAACTTCCTAGGTATCAGCGTGTCTGAGCTCTATCTTTTGCTAATTGTCTTAATATCTTATCTTGGCGACAGATCTTAAGGGAAAATTGCTAGATGAGGGTTGTAAGCTGACCGTAAGTGATCTTCTCGTAAGGAATAATATCACCAGAGTACTGGTTTTGGAGCTCTTCTTTGACTAAATCTCTAAGGGACTTAGACAGGCCATCTAGGAATATCTCATTCCAGTAGGAAAGGTTACCATTAGGCCTTTCATAGATTCTGGTAAGAAAGGAGTCCTTATACTATCTAAAGTCAGAAAGTGTTCTACACTTAAGGTTGTTGAGTACTTTAGAAGATCTTTCCCTAAAGATACCCGGACTTCCAATGAATGTTTTGATAATGGTATAAATCAGAGTATTGGTAGAGTCAGGAATGATTTATCCATCCTTAAAGATTGGTTCTCCTGAAGGGTCGACTCGAACACTATGAAATTTTTTTTGCTTGTCTTCCTCACAAAGATGGGTGTCCCACCCAGTCTGAGAAGTTATGGGAGGTCCTGTAAGCAGTGGAAACCATTGTCATCTGCTGTAATTTGGATAGAATATTGTACTCAAAAAAACCATCTATGTTCCATTCATAGATGTTATTGGCATTGTAGTTGTTTTGCATGATACTGGGTTTTTCTTCTAAGGCTACATCAGGATGGTTAGATCTAGGGTAATAAAGCTTTTGTGGCTTACGCCAATTGGAAAATTTGGTTTTGACTGGGGCCACCTCTAAAGGAACTTCTTCTCCTTCTGGTTGACTATCGGACGAGATATCTTCCAGAAGAACAACCATAGTTGCAGAGGCCTTAGAAGAGGTTTCTCTCATTTGGGTATCAGAGACCAGAGTCTTCTCAATTTTCAAGATCCTTCGTTGGAGGTCATAAATTTAAGGGGAATCTTTTGAGTGGTGGGTTTGGAGTTCCGTAGCAAATATTGTAGGGATTTCATAAGGTTTAAACAGAGGAACCGAAGATGTTGAGACCTCTGATGGTTTTGAAGGAGAAGGTGGTGTTGAGGACGGTCTTGAAACCAGATATTCACCAAGTGCTTGTAAATATTTTTTTGTATAATTATTTTTTTCAAAAATGTTTTTGATATATTTGTTGTTAACTGCTTCATTGTCGAGTTTTTTTTGAAAGGGACTGCGATAATAGAGTTATTAGCATATGTTGTTGAAAATCCTTGTGCCAGAGGAAGCTCAGAAGTGATCT